>CAUYLG010036036.1:0-79975 GCA_963573385.1 Cacajao melanocephalus
ATATTAAACTAAAAAACAATACCCTAAAAAAATTTAAAAATTAACAAAAATGTATAAATTAACCATTTTAAATTATTTAACATTTTTCACTTTCGCCATTTTTTTTTTTTTTTTTTTTTTTTTTGAGAGAGAGTCTTGCTCTGTCGCCCAGACTAGAGTGCAGTGGCATGATCTGGGTTCATTGCAACCTCTGCCTCCTAAGTTCAAGCAATTCTTCTGCCTCAGCCTCCTGAGTAGCTGGCTGGGACTACAGGCAGGCTCCACCATGTCCAGCTAATTTTTGTATTTTTAGTAGAGATGGGGTTTCACCATATTGGCCAGGCTGGTCTCAAATTCCTGACCTCATGATATGCCTGTCTCAGCTTCCCAAAGTGCTGGTATTACAAGTGTGAGCCACCACACCTGGCCCCCCACCCTATTTTATTTATTTTTTTGGACAGAGTCTTTCTCTGTCACCCAGGCTGGAGTGCAATGGTGCAGGCATGGCTCACTGCAGCTTTGACCTTTTGGTCTCAAGCAGTATTCCCACCTTAATTTCCTGAGTAGCTGGGACCACAGGTGCATGACACCACACTCAGCTAGGTTTTTAAAAATTTTATTTTTGTAGAGACAGGGCCTAGTTATGTTGCCCAGGTTGGTCTCAAACTCGTGGGCTCAAGCGATCCTCTGGCTTTGACCTCCCAAACTGCTGGGATTATAAGCATGATTCACCATGCCAGGTCTTTATGTAGAAATTAAACAACACACTTTTGACCAGCCCTTGCTTCAAATAATAAATTTTTAAAAATTAGGCAATGTCTTGAGTAAAATGGAAATGAAAACACAGCATACTAAAACTTATGGATGCAGCAAAAGCAGTACTAAGAGGGGCATTTATTTTTGATAAATACATTTTAAAACTCTCAAACAACCTAAATTTGCATCCCAAGATCCTAGAAAAAGAAGAAAAAGTTAAGCTCAAAGTTAGCAGAAGAAAGAAATAACAAGATTAGAGCAGAAATAAAGGAAATAGACAACTTTAAAAACAAAGATAAAGTCAACAGAGTTTTTTAAACAGGTAAAATTGTCAAGCCTTTTTGTATACTAAGAAAAAAGAAGATACAAATAAATCAGAAGTGAAAGAAGAAACATTATAGTCGATCCCACAGAAATATAAGGATCTTAAGAGACAGCTATGAAGAATTACACGCCAATAAACTGGAAAACCCAGAAGAAATGGATACATTTCTAGAAACATAAAACCTACCAAGACTAAATCATATAGTAATACAAAGTCTGAATATACTTATAACTACTATGGAGATTGAATCAGTAAACAAAAAACCTCCCTATGATGAAAAGCCCTTGCTCAGTGGCTTCAATGGTGAGTTATACTAAACATCTGAAGAATTAAAACCAACTTTTCTCAAGCTCCTTCAAAAACTGATGAGGAGGGAAAGCTTCTAAACCAGTTTAAGAGAACAGGTTTATCCTGATGCCAAAGCCAGACAAAAACACCACAAGAAAAGTATACATCAGTAACCTTGGTGAATATAGATGTAAAAATCCTCAACAAAATACTAACAGAATTCAGAAGTATCTTGAAATAATCATACATCAGGACTAAAGGGGTTTTATCCCTCGGTTGCAAGGACGGCTCAACATACAATATTCAAATAATATTATATGCCACATTTACAGAATGAAAAATAAAAATCACATGATAATCTCAACAGATGCTGAAAAGACATTTAACAATATCCAACACCATTTTATGATGAAAACTGTCAACAAATTTAGAAATAAAAGGAACATACTTCAACATAATAATGGCCATATATGTAAAGTCCACAGCTAACATCATACTCAATAGTGAAAAACTGAATGTTTTCCCCCTAAGATCTGAAATAATACAAGGATTCCATTCTTGCTATTTCTATTCAAAATAAGTCCTATCTTGAATAATTAGACAAGAATAAAATAAAAGGCCTCCACATCAGAAAGTAAGAAGTAAAGCTCCCTGTTGTCAGGTAATATGTATATGTAATGTATATGTAACACTAGAAACTCCAGCAAAAAACTGTTATAAGTAATAAATGAATTCAGTAAAGTTGCAGGATACAGAATCAACAAATAAAATCAGTTACATTTTTGTACACTAACAGTGAACTATATGATAGAGAAATTAGGGAAACAGTTACATTTACAATAATATGAAAAAGAATAAAATACTTAGGAATAAACTTAGATAAGGATGTAAAAGACTTCTAGATTGAAAACTTACAAAATCTTGGTGAAATAAAAAAGACAGAAATGAATGGCATTTTGTATTCATGTGTTGAAAGAATTAATATTGCTAAGATGTTCGCAGGATCAATGCAATGAAAATCACAATGGCATTTTCTAAACAAATAATTCTGAAATTCATATGGCAATACAAAAGGTCATAAAGAGCCAAATCAATTTTGAGAAGGAAGAATAAAACTATAGGCATCACACTTGTCTGATTTCAAAACATATTACAAAGGTAGAATAATTAAAACAGTATTGTATTAGCATAAAGACAGACATATAGACTAATGGAACAGAATAGAGAGCCCAGAAATAAATTCATGGATGTATGGTAAATTTACCATTGACAAGGTTGCCAAGAATATATAACAGGGAAAGAAGAATCTCTTCAATCAATGGTGCTAGGAAAGCTGGATATCCACATGTGTTGAACTCTTACATCAACCACAAAAAGCAGATCAAAATGGATTAAAGACTTAAATGTAAGACATGAAACTATAAAAGTCCTAGAATGGAGCATAGGAGGAAAACTTCTTGACATTAGTCTTTACAGTGTTTTCCTGAATATGACACCAAAAGTACCTGTGACAAAAACAAAAATAAGCAAATTAAACTACATCAAACTAAAAATCTCATGCAAAGTAAAATAAACAATCAACAAAGTTAAAAGTCATCCTACAGATTGGAAGAAAATATTTGCAAACCATATATATCACAAGGGTTAATTTTCAAAAATATAAGGAATTCTTTCAACTCCCTAGCCCAAAACTCTCAGGTCTACTAAAAATAGGTTAAACTTGAATAGACATTTTTCTAAAGAAGACATACAATTGGCAATAAGTATATACAAAAATGTTCAATGTTAGTAATCATCAGGGTATTCCATGTGAGAGAAAGGCCTTTAAGGATGAGAGGCCACCTGAAGAGAAAGGCCATATAGAAAAGAATCAGTGCTGCACCTGGCAGCCCACAACAAGCCCTTGGACATACTAGGAAGCCATCTTGGACCATACAGCCCAGCCCACCTGTTAGCTTAATGCACCTACATGAATGAGCTCAGCCAATACTGTGTAGTGTGAAGATTAGCAATCCCTAGTGAGCCCTACCCAAATTCCTAACCCACAGAATTGGAACAGCAGATCATTATTGTTTTAAGTCACTAGATTTTGGGACAGTTTCTCAAGCAGCAATACAGGATGAAACAAAACTCTTCTTAATTATTATATAACACTCTAATAGTGTCCTGTTAGATCCTCTTGTTAATTATTGATCTAGAATGTTTTCATCAGTAGTCTTAAGTGAGATAGGTTTATAATTGTGTATGTCTTGTTCAATCTTTGCCAGGTTTTGGTATCATTGTTATTCTTGGGAAGTTTTTTTTTTTTTCTATGTTCTAAAATAATTTCAGAAGTTCAGAATGATCTCTTTCAAGCTATAGTATCATTCCTCCTTTTTAAATTTTTAGTTATGAATACATACTAGCTGTACATATTTATGGAGTACATGTGATATTTTAAAACAAGCATACAATGTGTAATGATTAAATCAGAGTAGTCTTTCACCCTAATAATTTGTCATTTCTTTGTGTTACATTCCAATTTCCACTCTTTTATTTTGAAATATACAATAAATTATTAACTATAGTTGCCCTATTGTGCTACTGAACATCAGATCTTACTCCTTCTCTCTCTTTCTCTCTCTCTCTATATAATATATAAAAATATATAATATATATAATATATAAATATATGATATATAATATATAAATATATATAATATATAAATATATATAATATAATATATAATATAGATCTATATAATAGATCTATAATATATATCTATTATATATATAAATATATATAATATATATATATATAAATCATTAACTATCTTCTCTTTATCCCTACCTCCTCACTACTCCCCCTGACCTCCGGTAGCCACCATTCTATTCTCCATCTCCATGAGTTCTGTATTTATTTGGCCTCCAAACAGGAGTAAGAACATGTAGTAATTGTCTTTCTGGCCTGGCTTATTTAACTTAACATGATATCCTCCAGTTCCCTCCAGGTTGTTGCAAATGACAGGATTTCATTCATTTTTATAGCTGAATAATATTACATTGTATATATATATACCACATTTTCTATATTTGTTCATCTATTCATGGATATTTGGGTTGATTTCAAATCTTGGCTATTGTAACAGTGCTGTGATAGACATGGGAGTGGAATATTCCTTTGATATACTGATTTCCTTTCTTTTGGGTATATACCCAATGGTGGGATTGATGAAACATACAACAGTTCTGTTTTTGGTTTTTTGAAGAACGTCCGTACTGTTCCACATAGTGGCTGTACTAATTTATATTCCTTCTAACAATGTATGAGTGTTCCCCTTTCTCCACATCTTCACCAATATTCATTATTGCCTGTCTTTTGAATAAAAGCCATTTTAAGTGGGATAAGATGATATCTTATATTGTCATTTTAATTTGAATTTCTCTGATGGTTAGTGATGTTAACATTAATTATCAATACCTTATGCCTCTTCTAATAGCAGTTTTTTTGTCAAATTTTTCTTTTTTCTATGGCTATTGACAAGATTCATATTTAGCCCAAATGTACATGTAAGGCTACATTTGGTTTTGATTGTTGGAAGCCCTGCCTTAAAATCATCTAGGATATCAATCCTGAATATCAGTCTATTTGCATATTTCTCTTTCTTAAGTCAATTTTAACAAATTATATTTTCTTTGAATATTATTTATTTCATCCCATTTTCAGAATTTGACCATAATTCAACAAAGTAGTCCACTGTTATCCTGTAATTCTTTCTGTTTCTGTATTATTTTGCCCTTAACGAATTCTTATTTTGTGTATTTAAATTTTGTTATTTTTATTCACCTTAATTAGTTTAGCTAGATGCTATCTATTTTATTTTTCAATGAACCAGTTTCTGGATTCTAACTCATGTATTTTTGTGCTTATCTATATGAGTTTGTTACTTCTTTAGTCTAGTTTGTGGTTCTTTTTCTAATTTCTTGAAGAAAGTGCTAAATCATGTGGGAAACTTTCTTCTTTGGCATTTGCTAAATCATTATTTAAGTTTCAAAATCATATGAGTATTGCTACCAAAAGGCACAATTTATTGCAGCTGTAATAATTGAGTGCAGCAAGGCTGGTGGGCAGGCTTCCCTTTGTGTAAACAGTCAACAGAAAAATGCTTGGGTTTTGAAATCGTTTGAAGGATTTTTTTTTCAAAAATTCTAGCATCAGTCAGGAAGATATATAACAGATTTGGGGTTGAAGATCACCCAGCCTGGCCTTAGTAGTCTTGTATGCAGAAATAAATATTGTAAAAATACTTCAGTGTATTTCATACATTTTTGTAAAATTGTAACACAGACAAGATGAAATGAAAATGGCAATTCTAAGTGGCCTGGGTATTGGAATTTAGAGTCCCCAGATGTATTCTGTATATTCTGAAGGACAGACATGGAAGAATAATTCAGCTGAAGCCACAGAGAAGACATTAAAGTGTACTTTGGTTTTGTGTCATGAACAGTTCAAGAAAGGGATAGCAATAAATAAACTGGAAAGATAGGGAAAAAAACTATGTTAACAAAAGTAGATTAAGAAAAAGCAAGGAAAAGTGTATATAGATGATGATAAAAAGCAGATGGAGGTCAATAGTGCCTGCTGGGACACAAGAGATGAAAGAAAGAGGAGAGAGAGAGAGAGATTAGACATATAGGAAATGTGTGAAAAAACAGCAAATGGAGAAATAAAAGCAATAAGCAGAAATAAAGATGAAAGAGAACAAAAGGAAAGAGAAAATATATGAGGGGAGAGACAAACTGAGGATGAAAGGTACAAATAAAAGGATGTACACAGGATTTGGGAGAAGGGAAAGACAATATGCAAAGTCAGAGAAGAGTGAGACAAAAAAGGAGCAGGCGGGGTTAAGACCCAAAATGTCCTGTAGTCTTCGAGGGATTAGTAAATTAAACTTCTTTTTCAGAGCCTGCAGTTCATTAAATAAATGGCAATCATACATCACTGGCCTTAGAAAAAATGCTGTCTGCTTATCCAGTTTTTCACAGTTCATTGCAGATTCTAACAGTTAAATTTAGAATATTGCCTCCCTCAATGAGAATGCCTCAGTAGCACAGCAACCTGAGACTTCCTCTAGCAAGAGTACCTCAGTGTTATTTCATGGAACGGCATTCCCATTGCACTATCCACATAGTTTATGTGAATGTCACTCCCTGGAGTTATGCATACTGTCAGCTCCAGTTAGGGACTAATCTCTGTGTAAAACAGGGGTGAGTGGAATGGAGCTACAGTTTGGAGGTCAGTCCTGGCTAAACAGTCTTTCCTTTCTTATTGAGAGTATGGATTATACCTACTTTTTTATAGATGTTGAAAAGCAAATTTAAATCTAAGCTATGCATTGAAGAAATCTCTCTGGTTGACTAAACATTAACTTAAGGAAACTCTATTTCATCCTTTTGCTTGATTCTCCATCTAATCAACAGTTCCATAGCTAGCTCCTTTTATTAGTTCTTCTCCTCCAGCTTCTAGGCTCCTAAATCAGAATTAATAGAGTGAATCAACACCTGAGCATGCTGAAGCCCCACAAGTATAAATACAAAGACATAATTTAAATCATACAGTTCTTTTTCATCCCTGAAAGGTCTTTATTCATAGTGCCACAACACCGATCCCTTATTTAGTATGCCTAGATATCTCCATTTTGTGTTTTCAACATGTGGATATGTGAAAGACAGCAAGAAGGCCAACATATAAGGACTGCTATAGAAGATGGGGCACATTTAAAAGGGCGGAGGACAGGAAAATGAAGACAACATTTCTTTATTGTCTGGGAGCACTAGAACATGCTTATTTCCGTTTGAAAATCTGAAAATCTTCTAGAAAGGAGAAGATGAGAACTTCCTTATTAATGAAATATCTGCTACATATTATGATCTGTAATTTTTTCCAAAAAGATATTCCTTGTGTTTTTAGCCCATAATTTTTGAAAATAATTTTGTCTTTAATATGTTTATAAACATATTATTTTGCTTTGAATGGCTTGCAGGTTTGCCTTTTTTTCCTGACATAATTTTTCAGAAGAAAATTGATCATTTTGCTTTTGTATGTTGAATTTTTTTTTCACTTTCCTTAAGTTAGTGTAACATGTTGTTGGATGTATGCTCTTTTTGCTCCTCAGCATTTTTTTTTAAATATGAAAAAATCATTATGGTTCTTTATCATAAAAGTTGTCAAAAAACACCCCAGATATATGATAACTCTTCTTCAAAGCATAGTATTTGTCTCTTCTCTATTTGTCAGTAAAACCATCTCAAGTTTACCTTAAGGTTGAGAATTTAGACCTCTGAAGATCAAATTTTAAAAAACTAATTCCCACATCTAGACTTTCTTACTTCTGAGGATTCTCTTAAGTGTCTTTTCTAAGCTTATGCCTCAAATCTCTAAGATCCCATAAACAACTAATTATTTGCACATATATAAAGTCTAGGAGAAAATTAAAATTTTAGTCATGCTTAGTTTGTTCAAATTTTTACGTTAAAGACTATTCATCAAACTAGCACCTGGAAGAGAGCCCAGGTAGTGCTAGTAAAAACGAACTGAGAACATGTGTTGTCATTTAGGCAGAAGATTTTACACAGCTGACTTTGCAGGACGGCCATACCCAAGGCTAGTGCTCCTTCTCTGAAGCTTCCTTTATAAAAGGAGCTGGTGCCATGGTAGTAGAGGTAAGATGAGCTAACATTTACTGAATGGTGGAGAGGTGGGAAAGGTAGACGCTATAATGCACCATTAAATAAATAGGTTAAGAATAGGCTTTATTGGAGAGTCTTAGAAGTCAACCATTAGCAGAAAAAAAGTACATGGTTTCCATTTCTAATTATCCTATTGATTAGGGGAGCTGGAGTCTGGGGAAGCATTTAGACATTCATTGGGTTTGTATTTTAAAGGAAGTGTGCCTGACTGCTGCTCTACCTTCTTATAGGAGTGAAAACTCCTTTTCGGAGGAGAAATAAGTGTTTGGGGTTCAGTTATCAAACTATCATCAATCAGTTAGGTATCATCTAAGGGAGAGGATAATGGGAATGCCAGCTGCCCAGAACTTGGAGGCCTTAAGAGGTGCTCTTAATGGTTGTAAACAAAGCATTGAATCATTGGGAAGTTGAGTTTAGGAGAAGAAACTCCACAAAATGGGAGATTCTTAAGACCCTCAGTTCTAGCCAGTACATTGCCAGGCAATCCAAGATGATCAATTTTGTTTGTACCCCACATGAGTGCATTTTATAAGCAAGGCACTATGTGAAGCACTACCCTTATATGGAATTATTATTTCCTTCATTTATAGACGCGGATATTGAGTTTTGCAGAAGTTAATTAGTCCAAGGATTTGGAACCGTAAGTTAAAAAGTTTGAATTTAAACAAAGGCGTTTTGACTCTTGAGTTCACTGTGCTGTTTTCTTCTCTTTCATATGAACTTTATCTGATAGTTAAGCTTTGAGTAATTGTTTAAAAACATGTTCAAAGAGAATTTTTTTTTCCATTCTGCCTCATGATTTTTAGAACTTGATTCTCATGAGAAGATTTATTTTTTCTAGGCCTTGAACCTCTCCAGTTAATTTTAGGAAATTTATGACAAAGAAGGATCACTTTCTAGTAAGTCAGTATGATTTTGGCTAAAGCCAAAATGGAGATACATGTACATATATAGAGAGTTTAAATAAAGGAGGGCCCCCAAAATAGACTTGGCCTCTTATTTAATATTGTCTGGGCGTGACTGTGCCCCTAGAATTCTTAAGTAAAATACCTTAAACCCATCTGTCTTGTTCTGTTTCATGAAGGAAAAAAATATAAAAAGTCTGTGCCTCCTTCACACTGTACCAAGTATGCTTATTTTATAGCTTTTTTTTCTGATTGATTTAGAGTAAGTTACTTAACTTCTCTGAGACTTAGGCTTCTAATCTTTAAAAATTAAAGAGCTGTACATTGCTCTAAGGTTTGTCCTGAGGATAGAGAGAAAGAAGGTAGATAAAGAGTCTGGACATGTCAGTTCCTTATCCTTTTGTTCTATAATTTACTAGATGTTCTAAAATATTTATTTTCTTTAGAATATTATATTTAATTCTTACCTTAGTAAGATTATGAAAATAATTGGAAGGTTTACATTTTTGTGCTGTTTTTTGAGCGATGAATTGCTGCTAGCATCTTTTCAAGGGAACATACAGTTTCATGATGATTTCCTTTTCGGTTACGTTTTGTTTCCCTTCTTGCTTTTAGTTATTTAATTTAAAAGTAATTCATATCTGGTTTTGACTATGTCAGACATGTATTTCAGGGGTATGGTGATAAGACATAGTATGAAAAAGAATGTTGATAGCATTGCTGGTCACAGCTGTTAGCTGCAGAGAGATAAGGAACATTGAAAGGTTTTTCAGAGATGGGATTCTGTTTATTGAGCCTTTGTGAAATAATTGAGTTTAAATAAATGGGTTGGATCATTGGCTTAGATCAGTTACTTAAAGTGTTAAAATGCCCAGAGATTGGAAGTGCAGATATGTCTTTGGTATATTGTTTTTATTTTGTCTGGAGACAAATTATTAGGCTGGTGCAAAAGTCATTGCAGTTTTTTTCAGTATTTGCAAAAACTGTAATTACTTTTGTGCCAACCTATTTGCTATATCATATGTTAGTTCTATTTTTATTGAGGAACTTTCATATTATTTTTCATAATAGACATACCAACTTAAATTTTCATTAATAATGTATAAGCATTCCCTTTTCTCCATATCCCCATCAACACTTATCTTTTGTTTAGCAATGTAATTCCACTTACTCATTTTTGGTTTTGTTGACATTGAAGTGCTAGTGGAAGCTTAGAGGTGGAATCCAACTGTTAATACCAGAACTATGCTTCATACATCCATTTGCAATATATAATTTATCTGCAAACTTGCCTTGGAGATATGTCAATTTCCATCTGTCTGTTACATCTTCTGTCCTTTTCTGTCTTTCCATTGGTGAAACAGAACCTTGGTCTGAGCAGGAATTATATGTGTCATCAATGGGGCAATAGCTTTAGCTGCCACTTTCACTGCAGTAGCTTTATGCTTATAAGATGAGTGTCTAGCTTCAATACAATCATCAACCCTAGGACTTCTCCATTCACAGTAATATGATGTGATACAGAATCATAAAAATAACACAGATATTAAAATAATCTTGGTAAGATTTAAAAGCATTCTATATTTCAAATACAGATCAACAAGATGTATGTGTTTTTGTTTTATATTTTCTTTTTTATGTGCTCTTTGCTCTTTCAAAGAAAAGGGCATTGTTGAGCTTGTGATGAAATATTTTTACAGTAGTTGATAAACATGCATTAACTGCTTAATTAGAATGTAAACTCTCTGAAGCCTTAGTATCCAGGGCAGATGCTTTCAGATTTCTGTCCACCTGTCAGGAAAATTGATGTTTCCAACCAACCCAGCCTTCTAATAGTGGTCTCTTGCTATGGATTTAAATGTAAGCAAGAAACAGACCTCCTAATAGAGGTTGTCTGTTCCTTCAGTAAGCATTAATCAAACACTTCTGTGTGAAGGCATTGTGGTAGGCCCTGGGAATGTAAAGAAAAATAAACTGTAACCAACAGCATGATTGATGGATTCTTGTCTAGAACTACTGCTTGTGCTTCTAGCATGTTGGTTGTCCACCAAAAGTTACTTGGAACTTTGCACCCAAATAGTTTACTTTTCCATAAATTTATTTATTTAATAACTATTTATTGAATGCCTAATATGAGCCAGATACTATGAAAGAAAATGTCTCATATGTGATAATAAAAATAATACTTCTTTCCCAATGGAACTTTCAATCAAGTGTAGGAGATAGATGTTAATTAAAATCACACATTTACATCTAAAATTATGCAAAAAATGTATTAAATCTCTGTCATGATGAGTGTGATGAAGGAGAACTACATTATATTGTAAATACTGATGTGTCCTGAGGAAGAGGTACATGATGTATGAAGGCATGTACTGGTAGGGAGGGCTCAGGGAAGGGAGGCTTTATGCAAACAGAAGGGACAGGATGTGCAAGTACCTATGGTGAAAAGGAACATGGAGCATTTAAGGAACTAAAAACCAGTGATATGGCTGGGTCATCAAGACCACAGAGGGAGAGGTGACCAGGATTTTCCATTTTATCTTAGGAACCACAATAACCATTAAATATATTTTATCTGGTAGAGTAAGAAGTGGAAGGTAATGTGTATGTATTTATGTTTGAGGTTGTGACATAATTAGAGGTGTGAAGTACTGTAACCAAGTGACTTTGGTAAGTTAATTTCTCTAAACCTAAATGTCTTCACACATAAAATGATATAATGACACCTTTGTTGTTGGGTGCTTATGACAAATTACGTAGTCAAGTAAATGTGTTTATTACAGTACATGGCACAAAGTAAGCACAAAAAGTTTATTATTATATAAATAAATATAGTATAAAATAATCTATAAATATATTCCAATATATTAGTATAGTATTATAAGTTGCTATAATAATCATTACTTAATAACATATCACTATTTTTATTTTTTACTATTTTAAATTATACATTAAGTTCTGGGATACATGTACAGAACATGCAGGCTTGTTACATAGGTATACATGTACCAAGGTGGTTTGCTGCACCCATCAAACCGTCATCTACATTGGGTATTTCTCCTCCTTGCTTCCCACCCCCTGACAGGCCCTGGTGTGTGATTTCCCACCCTGTGCCCATAGGTTCTCAATGTTCAACTCCCACGTATGAGCAAGAACATGCGGTGTTTGGTTTTCTGTTCCTGTGTTAGTTTGCTGAGAATGATGGTTTCTAGTTTTATCCACATCCCTGCAAACGACATGAACTTATCTGTTTATATGACTGCATGGTATTCCATTGAGTATATGTACCACATTTTCTTTATCCACTCTATCATTGATGGGCATTTGGGTTGGTTACAAGTCTTTGCTCTTGTGAATAGTGCTACGATAAACATGTGTGCATGTGTCTTTATAGTGGATAGTGGAATGATTTATAATTCTTTGGGTATATACCCAGTAATGGAGTTACTGGGTAAAATGGTGTTTCTGGTTCTAGATCCTTGAGGAATCACTACACTGTCTTCCACAATGGTTGAACTAATTTACACTCCCACCAACAGTGTAAAAGCATTCCTGTTTCTCCACATCCTCTCCAGCATCTGTTGTTTCCTGATTTTTTTAATGATCACCATTCTAACTGGTATGAGATGGTATCTCACTGTGGTTTTGATTTGCATTTCTCTATGACCAGTGATGAGCTTTTTTTCATAAGTTTGTTGGTTGCATAAATGTCTTCTTTTGAGAAGTGTCTGTTCATATCCTTTGTCCACCTTTTGATGGGGGTGTTTGTTTTTCACTTGTACATTTGTTTTATTACTGCCATTATTGGCTTTTTTAGGTAGGGAGAACATGAAAGATGCCAATCAATCTAGCATGCACTAGATTAGTGGCAATAGAAATGGAAAGGAGGTGAATGAATTGCATAATATTTAGAATAAAGAGCAATAGCATTTAGTGGTCATTAAATATGAAAGGGTGACAGGAAATAAGGAGATGAAAGTATCCAAGATGCTTCTTTTTTTTTTTTCCAGGCTGAGCCACTGATTGAATAGTTGTGCCATTCACTAAGACAAAGATTGATGGAAGAGGACAAGGCAGTTTTGGGGGTAGGAAAAGATTGTGGGTTTGGCTTTCGACATGTTGAATTTGTGGTACTCCTTTTGAGTTCTTTCAGTGGACATGTTCAGCAGGCAGTGAATTTCACAGTTTTGTAGTTCAGGAAAGAAGTCTGGACTGTGAGTCATTTGAATAAATGTGATGATTAAAATCATGGGCACAAGCAACATTTCCTTGGGAAGGAACACAGAGTAAGATGAGAAACAGGCCTAGGGTAGAATTTTGAGGAATGTCACTATTCAATATACGGAAAAAAGAGAAGGATATAAAAGCAAAATCCAAACCAAACCTTAGGAACTGTCAGAGAGTTAGAAGAAAATACAAGAGGATTTATAAAAACTTAGGAAAAACTTATAAAAGATTGTGATAACCTTAAAATATAATATAGTAATGCTTTAATATTTTTTAAGTGTATGGAGATGTTGGTTTCAAGGATAAAGACTTTCCTAAAATCTACTCACTCAGATAGTGATAGAATCTTCATCTTTCATTTTATCTGAGCAGTATATTGTGTTCACTGAATGTAGGTGACACCAGGAGTCATTCCCATATGTGTGAATGATATTTCCAAAGAACTTATAGAAGCAACCTAATGAAATATTTTTTAGAGTTTTTTTTAAAATCATTGCATGGGAAGGACAGTAATATTATATACCATATATAATATAGGTATATTTATATGTACACAACAGAAATAAATTTATGTTCTCTAATAAAACATTTATACTTATCAAAATATCAAGAAATCACGAAGGCAGATTATTACTTAGAAGCAAAATTTAATGGGTTTTCTGGTGAATTCACAGGTTTACAGGTGTTTGTAAAATTTTACTAGTTTGTTAGAGTTTTTTGTTTTGGAGACATGTTCTTCCTCTATTGCCTAGGCTGGAGTGCAGTGGCACAAACATAACTCAGCACACGCAAACTACTGGGCCCAGGAGATCCTCCTGCCTCAGCCTCCTGAGTAGCTAGGACTACAAGTGCCCACCACCACACCTGGCTAAATTATTTTTATTTTTATTTTTGTACAAAGTGTTGCTGTGTTGCCCTGGCTGGTCTCGAACTCCTGTCCTCAACTGGTCCTCCCACCTCAGCCTCCCAAAGTCTTGGGATTGGAGGCATGAGCTGCCATGACCAGCCAAAAAATTTTTTAAAGTAAGATTTGTGAATTATTTTTACATATATATATGTATATGTGTGTGTCTCATTAGCAATGACATTGTGTGTCTCTTCTATCAGTTTATCCAACAAACAAAGCATATATGCATATTTAGGGGATTATTCTCTTTCCACAACACGTTTAGTTCTAGTACTTCATTTTCATTTGTAAAAGGGAAACAGCACAAACAACTTGACTAGACTTTACGTGAAAATGTTCATGCCAAGGGCAACAATGAAATCAGAAGTCTAAGAACAGACTTAAAAGATCCTCCAAACAGGCTTTAGGTGCTCTGCAATATGGACTCCCATAGGAAATACTAATGACCAGAAGGAGGGCGTGAGGAAGATACTAGTCAGGATAAGAGGAAACACCATGACTGTCTAAGAATTGTGTGTCATTTATGTTTCATGAATGTCTTCATTCCCCCCCAAGATATGTATGTATGTGTGTGTATATATATATTTAAAATTTTGTTTTAGTTATCTTTCATCTCCTAGATCCTTTTTTAAGGGGTGCATCTATATCCAACACTAATCATGCCTTCTATCTTTAATAAATTGTCATATCCATTTATCATTCTAAATGGCTTCCACTTTCAACGCCAACTCTGTCAGTGCAATATAAGATCAGTAATTGCTAAGCATCCATCATAGCTGAAGTGATATGTCACTAAATTCTCAGCTGTTCACAATAGTTCACTAACCCGAGTCTTGTTTAGCCAGAACTAATGTCAAGTGGTCCTTTGTTTTTATTTTTTTTTTCTACATGAAACTATTTAAAGAAAAATTCCTATCTTAAGTGTGGAAATTTTACTAAACCATTTATGTAAGCAAACCATATTGTCACACAGAATTCTGAACACAGCTGGTTGACGAGTCAACCACCTATTAGCATACTGATATCAAGCAAGGAGAGTTTGTGATAAGTAAATCATAGAAAAAAAAGTCACATAAAATAATTTTTCTTCACCTTTTTCTTGCTGGATTAAAAATGGCATGCAGTACAGGCAGCAGTGATTTTCCAAGTCTCTCTCTAAAGGCCCTGCATTAAAAAAAAAAATAAAGAAATCTGACATACTCATCCTCAGAAATTCTCAAATGCCTGAGGGTTTTATTCCAATAATGCTCTCTTTCTGTCTCTAAATTAAATAGAGAAAGAACAATATGTGGCAAATCTACTTGGCACTCAGACAACTTCCATGATGGAACTATTTCTGGCTGGCAGAGTCAAGCCTGCTAAGAGTCAGCAAGGTGACTCTTAGTCACCATGAGCTTAGTAGGGGCGATTAACTCCACTCTGAGAACCTGAGTCAGAAATTCTATGTTAATATTCTGCATATTGGCTCCGAGGCATTTTAGTCAAGTATGAGTTGGATTAACACAGAGTAAAATTTCCGGATTTATTATCGATCTAGCAGTATACTGCAATAGTGGTGGTGACGATCGTGGAGATAGAGTAGTTGTGGAAGTGGCAGCAGCAATCATCATCATGTTCTCCGTCATCATGTAGCACTTGCTGTCACACAGAATTCTGCACAGAGATGGCTAAAGAATCAACCACACATGCATACTGAAACAAAACAAGGAGAGGTTGTCACAAGTACATGCATATAAAAATTAAAAAGCCACATAAAATAATTCATAAACTCCCTTTTCCCCTTCTCTTCTCTTGTTCAGTTTCATGTATTGCTCTATTAATAATCCCAATGTTGTGAAAAGAGTGAAAAATCTCTAAATTCTGTGTGCTAGAAATCCGTCACTATTACACATGAGCCAGGATAGGCCCAGTGAGTAGTATTACTGTAAATTCTTGTACTTCTGGCTCAGTAAGTAGTAACTTTAGCCCAGTATTTCAAAATTTTATTACCACTTGGTCAAATATTTTCAGGAGTATGATAAAGTTATAGGTCCAAGAGAGTAGTAATTTGGCTGGAAGATATAAAAAAAGAAAAATATAATTGCTTTATTGGGAGAATATATAGACAAAATACTACATATTTAGGAAATAATATACTTAAATAAATGAAAGTACTAAAAGAGTTCTCAATAAGGAACTTTCTCTCCTTTCCGCAGTCAGAGCTGCATCTAATCCAATCCTGACTCAATGGCGCTTCCAATGATCAGAAATGGAAATTATTCAGTGTTTATATGCTCTGTTGCTGAACAAGCCTCACTGTCAGAAAGTGATTCCATATCTTTCACCTGTAATTGTAGCTATCTGTTACAGCATGAATGAGAATTGGAAAAGAGGGTAGTTATTTTGATTGATGTAGATAGGCAAAGTGGGTAATTGAGACCCCTGAAACTCCCTTTAGGACTTGAATGATCCTATTTGGCTGTCTTGGGGAGTCACAACAGTTGGATAATTACCATATTTTTACTCCAGTATGTGGACAACTACTTCTAATACTGTTTTCTCAGACTATTTGCATTTAGATTCTACTGGGGCATAAAATGATGAGGGGTGAAATTAACCATAAAATATATTAGTCTATTTGAACTCAAGTAGATTTTTAAAATGCTAGACTTAACCATCTGAGGAAAACAGGCTTGCAGCAAAAACAACCCAAACAAAAACAACTCCATAAATCAAAACACAAAAAGTCATCAACAATAATAAAAATTTAAGGTTGGTGGAAACAATAGGTCAATTTAACATCTACTTTTATCGGTAAAATGTAATAGAAAGTAAACTTCTAGTCTATTGTATAACTGGGACCACAGGACATTACTGTGGTTATCACAATCTTGGAAGAAAACAAGTTACCGTTAGAGAGTTACTGATGGTGAAACTAGCTCAGAGCAATAAACACCCTCTATATTTTAGTGAAAAGAAAATTCAAAGAATTACTTATGCAAGTCTGATTTGGGCACACCTGTGGGCAGTACTGTTGAACTGACCAGATTCCTCCACCTTTCATACTTCCTTCTCCTCCCCTTGACCAAATTCTGAGTAGACGTTTTTATAAAATAACAAAAAAGAAAGGAGATAAAGAAACATGGTTTAATTTTGTATAATTTCATGAATATAAGAATGCCCATTCAGGGCTGAGTGAAGTGGCTCACAACCTGTAATCCTAGCACTTTAGGAGGCCTAGGAGGGGAGGTCAGTTGAGGCCAGGAGTTCCAGACCAGCCTAGCCAACATGGTGATATCCCATCTCTACCAAAAATTACAAAAAATTAGCCAGGTGTGGTAGTGCATATCTGTAGTCCCAGCTACTTGGGAGGCTGAGGCACAAGAATTGTTTGAATCCAGGAGGCAGAGGTTGCAGTGAGCCGAGATAATGCCGGTGCATTTCAGCCTGAGTGACAGATCAAGAAGACTCTGTTTCAAAAAAAAAAAAAGAAGAAGAAGAAAAGAAAATGCGTATTTAGGACATATTGAGTACTTCAAACCTATTTTTCTTCTAACTATGGTCAGTGCAAGCAATTTAGGTAGCATATAGTGTTGCTTTTTTTCTTCTGCTCCACTAACCGTCATGATCATGACAAGGACTTGTTCTTAGGCTAAAATCTGGGGAGTCAATTACACGTATGAGGGGTCCAGACATCCAAAGTAGTAGACAAGGGAGCTATCTCCAGTTTAAGAGCCATTCCCATGGAAGAGCCATAGGAGCCCTTTGGTTCAATGTTCTTCTTGTATGTGAGGAAATTAAAATTTCACAAGGTTGATTGACTTGTCCTAAG
The DNA here is from genome assembly GCA_963573385.1 of Cacajao melanocephalus. Lineage (NCBI taxonomy): Eukaryota > Metazoa > Chordata > Mammalia > Primates > Pitheciidae > Cacajao > Cacajao melanocephalus. The sequence goes on from CAUYLG010036036.1 coordinate 17,931, forward strand.
ATCACCCAGGAGTTAGGGAGCTAACTTAGTATAAGAACTCAAGATGTCTTCTCTTCCAGTTTGGTTATGGAAAACTCCCATAATTGTCAAAGAGATGTAGTAGCACTCTAATGGTTAAAAGTGACTCTCTTGGGAGGAAAGAAGGTATATATAAATAAGAATTAACTTGTATGTTTTTTTTAAGGAAAACTTGTTTATTGTATGAAAATAAGTTCCTGGTCATATTTACGTGACAATGTGATGGCTAATTTATTTGTCAACTTGCCTGGGCATTAGGGCATTCAAATATTTGGTCAAACATTATTCTGGGTGTGACTATGAGAGTGCTGTTAGATGAGTTCAACATTTGAATTAGTAGACTGAGTAAAGCAAGTTGCCTTCTAATTTGTGTGGCCCTCATCCAATCAGTTGAAGATCTGAATAGAACAAAAAGGCTAACCCTTCTGTGAGTAAAGCAGAGCCCACACACACACATGCACACCCTGTTAGTTTTGTTTCTGTGGGAAATTCTGAATAATAAAGGTAATTTTTATATTATCTTCAGTGCTGCAGCTTTGCCCTCTTCTATTTCTAGCATCAACATCTCTCTTTGAAAGCATGATATTTAAAAATTTACAGGAAAACCACTTTCCTCTGCTTAAGTACCTATGTTAAAATATGTCTGTATTTATGGTTTTCTTTATTGCAGTTCCATAGCTTTACATCTCAAAGCACAGTTTTAATAGAAGATTGTGAAATGCTCATATTTAAGATGAAAACTAGTACAAAAATCTACAGTAATTAATTAAAAGTATACTGTCTAAAGTGATTATTATGTTTAAAATAAAGAAATAACTTTGTTCATTTATAGTTGTACACATAAATCCTGTGCCATGCTTACAAATTAACTGATTGATTCAGGCTCATAAACTCCCAAGATAGTCTAAAGAACACATTGTCTGATTCTGAACAACAAACAAAGGGAAGAAAGAAAAAAGAGACATATGCAAATAATCAATTATTTCATGCCCTTATGGAATTTTAAGGGTCAGGTCCTTGGATACAGAAAAGTCAAGGCATCATTGTCCTCTAAAAAAGTCACACAGCTCGATTTTATGTGCAGACATTTCATAACCACTCAAATTGGTGTTTTTAAAGCAGAAGGTAAGGTGAAGGAGAAACACTTACTACAAATTCAGCAAATGTTTAAGACCTGCTCTGTATTACAGGGATAGGATAATGGGCTTATGGAAAACAAAGTTCTTATTTAAATTAATCCCATGGAATTTCAACCTAGGCAAACCTGAGTAGACGAGGCTCTGGATGCACATCACTGCAGCATCTGGATGAAAAGTGGAATCAATCATTCCTTAATCCGGTTAGTGGGGTTCACAATGATAAGCATTTTATGTTGGTCTCTGGTGGTCCCTCAGCAGCCTGATCTTCCCTTCAGTACTATACTCAGGTATGCAACTATCTACATTTGTTTTCATTTAAGTGGATTTATAAATACTTCAAAATTTAACATACCTGAAATTGGACTCATTTCCCTTCCTCTCACCCAGACCTACCCACCTCATTATTTTCTCAGTAAATGGAAAAACTCATCCCGGCATTAATATTAAAATCATCTTTGACTCTATCTAACCTACATTACACATTCAATCAATCAATCATATAGTCATTACTTTCCAAATATTTCCAAAATCGGGTCACTTTTCACTACTTCCACTGTTTCCACATGATTAGAAAAAGAAAACAAATTGACATTGGAGACAAGATAGCCTAGCTGTCAAAGTGGCTTTTGTTAAGCTTTGGAATCATAGTAAAATTAAGACACTAAACATAAATGAAATCTCTTCTGTAGGCCAGGCACCATGCTAACTAGAGATGTGGTGATGAGCAAGAAAAATATGCTTTCCAACTTTACATAGCTTATAACCTTAACAGATAATGAGCAAAGGAAGTAATTACAGATTGTTTTAAGCCCAATGATTGAAATTAACCAGATAATAATATTGAAAATAACTGAAGAATTCTACTTTAGATAGCCAGGAAATACCTCTTTGAGGAAAGGATTTTTAAGTGGAGGGCTTCTGGTAGAGAATGAACTTGCTTTGTAAAAAAAGAGTGTAGACATAGGATAAAGGCAGAGGGAACAGTGAGTGCAACGCCCAGATGAAGGAAAGGGCTCACCATGTGCAGTTCTAAAACGGTAGGCAATGTGGCTACAAAGTAGTGAGTGAGGGGAGAGTGGAAGGAGGTGAGGTTGGCATACTGAAACCAGACCATATGGGGCTCATACATTCAAATGAGGAGTTCCAGTTTTATTCTAAATGCAAAGGGAAGTCATTGGAAGGTTTAACCAGGAGGAGTGACAAGAGCCAATTTACATTTTAAAGAGAAAGGATCATGGTCTGAAGATGAAGACAGAACTAAATTGATGTTTCTTTTATTCCTTTTATTTCCTTTTCAATATTTAAAACTGGTCTTGAAAGTGACCTAGGTTTATACTAATTTTTGAAAATTCCTTTGCTAAAACTTGTCCTTCCCACTTGGGGACTGAAATTTGAGTTTGCATCTATAGCCCTGTGATTTGTCAGCTCTAGTTTCAGCCCTGGGAGCTGCAGAAATTCCATGGCAAACCATTGCTAGCCTGCTGAGTACAACATTTGACCAATGCATTCATTGGGATTGGAATCGTAAGGCTTGAGCATTTATGAAATGACATTCGTATTTTTCTATTACAACATTCCTAAAAGGTCAGACTCTTGAAGTTGACCTTTAATAATCACACATGTGCTCTATGGAGGAGTTTATAACAGAAACAAAACAAGAACACTTAGAAAAAAGTTATTTGCTATCCCAATAATAACAATATTTCTGATAATCATCTCTTCCTTATTATCACAAAGTCACTAGCAACCAATAATTCAATATAATTATATTAAAAACTCATCAAAACTAAGCAAAATTTTACTTTCCTACATGATTAGACCTAAGTGAATTAGTTAATCATGGGAGAGCTCGTTTCCGCTTCTGATGGTGCTTATTTTCCACAAACCACCTCTTTTACACTTTGATAGCTTCAACCAGTGACCTCTGAGGTATTCCTTTAAAATATCTTAGGGGTTTTTCTTTCTATGGTGAACATTTTATGGAGATCTCTTGAAGGCCCAAAAGCTATTAACCCAACAGAATAAATTTGAATGAGAAAATTCCTGGAATATAGCCAGTTAATGTAGGGTTATTTGGGACCTGCAAGTTCTTTCTCCTTTTCTTAAATTCTACCAACCCATGAGAACCTTTAAAATGGTCACCTATGCTGCATTCATCTTAAAGCTACAACTGTGTGCAATAAATTTGTCTCCTGAAAAATTATCCTGTAACTTTGTAACATAGGCACTCAAAAGTTTTTATTCTTGATTATACTTAAAATCTTAATATCCTCTTAAGGGTTATATAACATTATTATAAGGATAAAATATAATGATTAATTATAATAAGACTAATTAGTATTTACATTTTACTTTTCTCTAACAATTCCTTTATAAACAGAAGTTAATTAATAGCTTAGATGCCAATATTCTGTCTTCAAAGAGGTTAACGCATTAGATTAGAAATTGTTTTTAGCCCAAGTGCTTCTTCAGCATTTTTATTTGGTGCAGCTTGGTACTACCAAAGATAGCTGTTTTTCTTTTCTTTTCCTCTATAAGAAAGTAAGAAGTGTTTGGTCCGCTTGTTACACACATTGTTGCTTGCTAGAGCCATGGAAACAATGGGAAGAATGTCACTTTCTTTGGGGGAAACATGTTAGTGGAGTCTCATGAATAAATGTATTCTAGAAAAAAAATGCATATTCCAAAAAAAAGGGAAGAACCTTTAGCAAACAAACCAAATTATTTTGTTTCTTGCATTTCGACCAGTTCTTAAAGGTATAGAAAGGTCGTCAACGTTTTTTTGCATAATGGGAGAACTATTTATATATCTAGATGAAAACCTAAAGCTTTTCACTTTCACAACACAAATTTTCTCATCATTTCAGCTCCCTAAGTAACCCTTCCAGACCCATGACAATGTAGCAAGTCTGCTATACTCAATTGTAAATGTAGATTTTAACCTAGCCTCGCCCTTAAACCTTGAAAATATTTATTGTGACAATTTGCTGTTATTATCCCATAGTTATTGCGTTTTTCCCTTATATTATTGTCTTTTATTTATTTTTCCTTTCTTCTATTTAGTTTGGATATATTTTGTTTCCTTTTTAGTTTCTTAAGGTGAAACCTTAGATTTTTGAATTAAAAACTGTTATTCTTTTTCCTCAGATAGGTCTTCACTGCTATAAATTTCCCTCTAAGCTCTTATTTGAGATGTTGCATTTTTATTATAACTCAGTAAAATGTTTTCTTTGTGTTTTCTTATTTGACCCATGGTCATTGAAAAGTATTAGTTTTAACTTCCCAAGTATTTGGGGGTTTTAAGCTGTCATTTTATTCACATCAAATTTAATTCCATTTTATTAGAGGTTATACTTTGTAAAATTTCAATTTAAACAAAAATTAAACTTTCTTTCTTTCTTTTTTGAGACAGAGTCTCATTCTGTTGCCCGGGTTGGAGTGCAGTAGTGTGATCTCAGCTCACTCTAAGCTCCACCTTCCTTCAAGTGATTCTCCTGCCTCAGCCTCTCAAGTAACTGGGATTACAGGTGCCTGCCACCACACCTGGCTAATTTTTGTATTTTTAGTGAGACAGAGTTTCATTCACCAAGTTGGCCAGGCTGATCTTGAATCCTGACCTCAGGTGATCCACCCACCTCCCTCCCAAAGTCCTGGGATTACAGGTATGAGTCACCGTGCCCAGCCAATAATTCAACTTTTAAAATGTTCTAGCATTTGGTCTATATTAGTAAATACTCCAGGTACACTTTGCAAAGGGTATGCATTTGGCAGTTTTGTCTAATTAGGTCATAGTAGTTGATAGTATAATTAAATATTCTCTATATTGACTAATTTTTAAAATTTTATCTATTAGTTAAAGAGGGTTATAAAAATATCAAACTATAGTTGTAGATTTAACTATTACCTTTTTTTGTTCTGTCAGACATTTGAAATATATCTTTTTAATTCTGGTAATATCCTTTGTCTGAAAGTCTACTTTGACTGATACTAATATTTCCATACTACCAATTTTTAAGGCTTATCTTTTTTATATATATGTGTGTGTATATACATATATTTTTCCCTTCTCTTTTCCTTTCACCTTGTCTGTGTCTTTTAATTTAAAATGTATCTGAAAGTCTACTTTGTCTGAAATTAATATTTCCATACTACCAATTTTTAATGCTTATCTTTTATTTATGTGTGTGTGTGTACATATATTTTTCCCCACTCTTTTCCTTTCACCTTATATGTGTCTTTTAATTTAAAATGTGTCTCTTGGCCAGGCGTGATGGCTCATGTCTGTAATCCTAGCCCTTTGCAAGGCTGAGGCAAGAGGATTGCTTGAGCCCAGGAGTTCTAGACCAACCTGGCAACATAACAAGACCCCGTCTCTACAAATACAATTTTAAAAAAAATTAGCCAGGCATGGTTGTATATGACTGTATTACCTGCTACTTGGGAGGTTGAGGTGAGACGATTGTGCCATTGGACTCAGCCAGGGTGACAGAATGAGACTCTATTTCAAAGAAAACAGGAAGTATCTCTCGTAGAAAGCAAGCTTTGTACAAAGTCTAATTGGACATTTTTCTTTTTTAATTGGAATCTTTAATGTAAAAGTTACTATGATTGAACTTATACCAATTTTTCTATTTTTTTCCTATGTGTTGCATCTCTTCTTCCCCTGCTGTTTCTTCTTTTCTATCTTATTTTGGGTTAAAGAAATGATTAACTATTCCATGTTATTTTATTTATTGCCTCCCTTTTTGGTCATACTTCTGTTTTGTTTTATATGTGGTAGTTGTTTAAGGCATTACTGTAAGCATCCTTAACATATCAAAGCCTCCTTATGTTGTAGGTAAGAGCATTGTAGAGAGTTTGGATTCCAGTAACTTTCTGTAAAGAGTTATGACTTTTGTTTTAGCTAGCAATTTAATTTTTGGCTGATCACCTTGAACTTGCAGAGGTTTGATTTTCACTTCATTAGTTTAGCTCTTAGTCTTAGGAAAAATCCCTTAGTTATAGAAAGTCCTCCTCTCTGGGACTTTCTCTGTTAATTTCCATCTGCTCTGGAAGACACAAACTCCTCTGACACCTAAAGCAATATACCTGTCTGCACATGGGAAGACTTCAGTGAAGTCACATAAATGTTTATATTATCACCCAGTTGCGTTCCTTTTCTTTCAAGAATTCAATCCCCTTCAATTTCTGCCTACTTTTGGTTGCTCTCCAGTGCCTTAAATAGTTAGCTTTTATATTTTATCCAGAGTTTGCCACCTCTGGGAGGGTAATTCAAATTAAGACACTCTCATTCTCAGCACTGCAATTTGGAAAATGATTATTTTTAATATTAAGGCTCCCACATGAAAATAGCTGAGGAAGATTCTGATCTAGATATGGCTTAGCAAGTCATAGAATCTAAATATGCACAGCTTCTGTTCAGTGGGCTGATTAGTTTGTTTTTGTTTTTATTTTTATCAATTCCATCATCAGTTTCTCATTTTGAATTAAATGATGCAGCTATAGGGAATAGTTTATTGACTAAAGTAGACATTGTTATTTTCTTCTTGCTTTAATACAGAGTTCATTTTATAATATTAGGGAGTATGAATGCTTCCAGATTTGAAATACTTTATCTTACATATGCATTACATGATTTCCCATGCTTATTTCAAGAGTCTTTAACTTAGGTTTGATAAAATAAATGCATTTAAACTGTTATGAGGTAAAAGTGCTCTCTTCATTTATTTTCTATCTTCTGTTCTCATTCCCTCCACTTTGTTTTATATGACTCATATCCAAGGGTTGCATATTTAAATTAATACCTCAGTGACATAGATTCTTTATAGTCTAAAAGATAAAGTAAAGCATTGTTTTCTCCAGAATTGGGAGTGCTGGCCTCATCCAATCACTTAAATTTGTTCTTATTCCCTCCACTTTGCCTTATATGACCCATATCCAAGGGTTACATATTCAAATTAATACCTGGATGCATACAAAAATACCATCAGTGTGTAAAACAGGCCAGATTGGGGAAACATCAGAAAGTTCTGCATAATGAGATAGACTGGAAAAAGCATGGGGTCTATCAAGGGTCAACTAGCTTTTGCCATTTAGGGTGCTATGAATCATTGTTGTCAGATCTCCTCTTCCAAGAGAAGCTAAAAATATGGATTTTTGTGTGTAATTTCCTTATAATTAAAATATCCTTCAGGTCAAACAGAACATGTTTGATTAATACACAAAGCCCCTATCTCTTTGTTTGTTGTCTCCACTGCTGGTTAGCCTCCCATTTGTATATTCTTTCTCATTCACTTTGAATCTTTCATGTAAGTATACCCAAATCTTATTATCTATACTCAGTTCAAGTTTCATGTCTCCGCAAATTTTCCGAGTCTTCTAGTCTTCACTGTTCATCTTTGCCTTCTGTGAAATCTATAATATTTATAGTTTAGAAAACATTTTATCACATCATTTTATTGCCTTTTTATATTGAGTTGTGCTTCAGTTTCCAACATCTTTTCTTTATTTCTGCCACAGGTTTTCAATACTCATTTATATATGGTTGATATTGCTCATAAGGCTTTTTTTTTTAAAGTGTGAGGAAATATGAAAGTATGGGATGTTTATTGATTTGGAGGAGACCACAGATATATCTGATTCAAATTCTTTATTTGACAGATAAGGAAACTAACACCCACTAAGTCAATTGATTTACTATTGATTAATCAGAAAGTAAATGACCAGATCTTAGGAATTTAATTCCTTTTTATGTTTCTGTTTCTACCAAACACAGCAGTCAGTAGATTTAGGACAAGGTACTTTTTCATTAAACATCAAAATATGGATTTATTATGTTTCTTCCTCTGTGTTCTCTTCTTAGTGTAGCTGAGTGACATAGAATTATATACTTTAGAGCCAAAAAGATAAAGTAAATTTTTGTGGAGTATCAAATGGCCTCATCCAATCACTTAATTTTTGTAAAGGGGAAGATTATGAGTCAGCCTAAGTCTGTTGTTTCCAAGATTTTGATTTTATAATGTCTGTTTCTCCTTATGAGCCTTGCAGACAAAGATGTATCCTGGTTATGGAAGAACCACATGTGTCCTCTCATCTGAGACATCTGGTCTCTGATTCTCTCATAAATTCTTAAACAGAATGAAATTTTATTAAGAAAATTATAGCATCACTATAATTGACATATATTCCACATTTGTCTGCATTTACCTTTTGAACAGTCATTATACCACACGATGGCATCCTAAAACAATTTCTATAAATGTGACATTGAAATAAAGACATAAGGCATTACAGATATGAAAATTATGTTCTTCTAATCTCAAAATCTAGATGAGTAATAGTGTTCATGAGCTTCATTTCATAAAATTTTGCAGCTTCTATGGAAGAAGCTTGATATGAAAAAGCAGCAATTGTGTTTATGAAATAAAACTGCATTAATGATCATTTAAGGTTATTAAAGAGCTTAGATATTGTACAAGTAAATTTAATATACCTAACTTTTAGCCCATGTACAATGGAAACCTTGAAATAAACTACAAAATAAAATTATCACATTAATTGTAAAATTCATTAACAAAATGTCTAAATATTCAGTAATAATTTGTGAAAACTTTTGTTATAATTTTGTAATTTGAATGCAATTTTCCCAAGAAGTTACAGGATTAAATTGTAAATAACTATGTCTAACTTGAAAAATAACGGAAAAAGTATACCCTGCTTCTATGCATGAAATGCTTATTTTCTGTTTTATTATTTGTCAGTATTATTGGTTCTTTACTGGCAAAGCAAGTGAACGTTTGTTCTTTTTTATTTAATAAATATTTATATTTTTCAATTGATATTTAATAATAGAATTATTCTTCCAAAAAGATGAGATCACTTTCATTTTAGTTTAAGTAAATATAAAGGTTATAAATGTGACATTAGGTTAATGACATTCATTTTGTTTATTTTCATAGTATCTCAGCAACGTCTGTGTTTTTTCCCTGAAGTCAAAGAAAATATTTTATTCAATTTTGTGTTGTATTTATTACTATAAATGTTATATTAATATATGTTCTCACCTCATTTCGTTTTTTTTTTGGATTAGAAAATCATAATTGTTAAATCTGTAAAGCCTTATGTTTTGATTTCAACATTCCTATAGTACAAAATAGGACATTTAGGCTAAATTTAATGTCTTATTTAATCAACATATACATTTTCTTTTTTCTTTTTAATTTTTTTTAAAGAAAGAGAGAGAAAAGAAGAGTGAAAGAAAGAAAAAAAAAGAATGTAAGAGAGAAGATATACATTTTCATTTTGTTCTTTCAACCAAGATAGATCATCTCTGAAACAGTATTTTAAAACAAATCAACACTGTTACACTTTACTGCACATTAGAATTACCTGGGATAACATTTAAAAATCCTGATGTCAAGATCCTACCCCAGCCCAATTAAATCAGACACCCTAGAAGTATAATCTTGGCATCATTATGTTTTAAACTCCCTTGGGTTATTGCAGTATACAGCCAAGTTTGAGAACCACTGAAACAGAGGGAAGGAGAATGTTAACATAGATGGATAATGCAGACCTACTTTAAACGACAGATCTCTCCTTTTATTTGCTGTGATCTTAAAAAATCACTTAATTTTTGAGTCTTCAATTTGTTTTATGTAATATTTAATATATAAAAACATGCAACATAAATGAAATTACGAAGTGTAATTAAAATAATAAATGCTTATAAGCCTGCCATATAACTTCAAAACACAAAATTATTCACAATTCCATTCTCCTACTGCTTTCATAGTTCTAATTCCTAGTTCTAATTTCATTATCCTAAATTTATGTATCTTTCACTTATTTTTTAGGAATACTTATAATACATGTATGCTTCCATGAGTAGTATATTACCCAGTTTAGCTTAATAATATGCTTTATATAAATAATACTATATGCAGTATTCAGAATTTTTAATTATTTTTAATTAATCAATATTACAGTTCAGATATTCTCCCATGTTGTTGTACATAGTTGTAGTAATTCAATTATTTTCACAGAGAGATATTTTACTGTGTGAATATACTATAAGGTATTTTTCAATGTCTCTGTCAATGAACATTCAGGATTTCTTCTTTTTAGTTATTGTTATTTAATACAAAGTTGAGATGAATGTTTCTATACAGACTCCTGGTGACATATGATACCTTTTTTAAACTATACCTAGAAGTGAAATTTCTGGGTCATAAGATATGTGCATGTACAAATTTAAAGATAATGCTATTTCCTTCTCTGCATTCTGAATGGTTGTATTGATTTACACTCTGATCAGCATTTATAGGACTTCCCATTGTTCCACATACTCATCAACATGTAGTACAATAGAGCTGGTTATTTTTGGCAATTTGGTGGGTAAACAAAAATAGTTCAGTGTAGTGATTTTTAATGGGTTACATTTTTGTCATGTACTTATTTCCCTATTGTATAACTCTGGAAATGTCTATTCTTATTTGCCCATATTTTTGGCTTATTAATTTAATTTGGCATTTTATATTTGTTACGCTGTTTTATAATCATTTATGATGTTTTATGGTTTTAATGAGGTTGAACTTAATACTTAAGATATTTGGCACATTTTAAGCAATCCTTCCCCATACCTATATCATAAAAAATATGCATCTGCACTTTCTTTTAAAAGCTTACAAAGATTGCTGCTCATATTTAAGTTATTAAAAGATTTGAGGTCATGGCATTCCATAGAAATGTAGGGTTACTTTTCCATAAGAATAGCCAGTATTTACACACCTTTTATTGACAATTGTTCATTCACATTGATCAGCCAATATATTACATATCAAATTTCCATGTACACAGTGGCCTTCATATGGGTTCTCTACTTTGTCCCATTTGTGAATTTATTAATTTTTATGTTAATATTAGGTCATTTTAGTTATTTACTTCCATTTTATAGTCAGTCTTTATCATTTGTAAGACAATTCTTTTTTTTATTTTTTTAAGTAATGTTTAGTTCTTTGTAGATTCTGGATATTAGCCCTTTGCCAGATGGGTAGATTGCAAAAATTTTTTCCCATTCTGTTGGTTGCCAGTTCACTCTAATGATAATTTCTTCTGCTGTGCAGAAGCTCTTTAGTTTAATTAGATCCCATTTGTCAATTTTGGCTTTTGTTGCCCTTGCTTTTGGTGTTTTAGTCATGAAGTCCTTGCCTATGCCTATGTCCTGAATGGTATTGCCTTGGTTCTCTTCTAGGGTTTTATGGTGTTAGGCCTATGTTTAAATCTTTAATTTATCTAGAGTAATTTTTGTATAAGGTGTAAGGAAGGGATCCAGTTTCAGTTTTCTGCGTATAGCTAGCCAGTTTTCCCAACACCATTTATTAAACAGGGAATCTTTTCCCCATTGCTTGTTTTTGTCAGGTTTATCAAAGATCAGATGGTTGTAGAAGTGTGGCTTTACTTCCAAGGTGTCTGTTCTGTTCCATAGGTCTATATCTCTGTTTTGGTGCCAGTACTGTGCTGTTTTGATTACTGTAGGCTTGTAGTATAGTTTGAAGTCAGGTAGTGTGATGCCCACAGCTTTTTTCTTTTTGCTTAGGATTGTCTTGGCTATGTGGGCTCTTTTTTGGTTCCATATGAAATTTAAGGTGGTTTTTTTCCAATTCTGTGAAGAAAGTCCATGGTAGCTTGATGGGAATAGCACTGAATGCATACATTACTTTGGGCAGTATGGCCATTTTCATGATACTGATTATTTCTAACCATGAGCATGGAATGTTTTAGCATTTGTGTGTGTCCTCTCTTATTTCCTTGAGCAGTGGTTGTAGTTCTCCTTGAAGAGGTCCTTCACATCCCTCATTAGTTGTATTTCTAAATATTTTATTCTCTTTGTAGCAATTGTGAATGGGAGTTCACTTATGTTTTGGCTCTCTGTCTGTTATTTTTGTTTATAGGAAAGCTTGTGAGTTTTGCACATTGATTTTGCATCCTGAGAATTTGCTGAAGTTACTTGTCAGTGTAAGCAGATTTGGGGCTGAAGCAATGGGGTGTTCTAAATATACAATCATGTCATCTGCAAATAGAGACAATTTGGCTTCCTCTCTTCCTAATTGAGTAACCTTTATTTCTTTTTCTTGCCTGATTGCCCTGGCCAGAACTTCCAATATTATGGTGAGAGAAGACATTCTTGTCTTGTGCCAGTTTTCAAAGGGAATGCTTCCAGTTTTTGCCCATGCAGTGTGATATTGGCTGTGGGTTTTTCATAAATAGCTCTTATTATTTTGAGGTATGTTCCATCAATACCTAGTTTACTGAGAGTTTTTAGCATAAAGGGCTGTTGAATTTTGTTGAAGGCCTTCTCTGCATCTGTTAAGATAATCATATAATCACGTGGTTTTTGTCTTTGGTTCTGTTTATGTGTGATGGATTATGTTTATTGATTTGCATATGTTGAACCAGCCTTACATCCCAGGGATGAAGCTGACTTGATCGTGATGGATAAGCTTTTTGATGTGCTGTTGGGTTCAGTTTGCCAGTATTTTATTGAGGATTTTCACATCAATGTTCATTATGGGTATTGGCCTGAAATTTTCTTTTTTAGTTGTGTCTCTGCCAGGTTTTGGTATCAAGATGATGTTGGTCTTATAAAATGAGTTAGGGAGTATTCTTCTTTTTCTGTTGTTTGGAATAGTTTCATAAGGAATGGTACCAGCTTTTCTTTGTACCTCTGGTAGAATTTGGCTCTGAACCCATCTGGTCCTGGACTGTTTTGGGTTGGTAGGCTATTAACTGATGCATGAAGTTCAGACCTTGTTATTGGTCTATTCAGGGATTTGACTTCTTCCTGTTTTAGTCTTGGGAGGGTGTATGTGTCCAGGAATTTATCCATTTTTTCTAGATTTACTGGTTTATTTGCATAGAGATGTTTACAGTATTCTCTGATGGTAGTTTGTATTTCTGTGAGATCAGTGGTGATATTTTCTTTATCATTTTTTATTGCATCTATTTGATTCTTCTTTCTTTTCTTCTTTATTAATCTGGCTAGTGGTCTATCTATTTTGTTGATCTTTTCAAAAAACCTGCTCTTGGATTCATTGATTTATTGAAGAGCTTTTTGTGTCTCCTTCAGTTCTACTTTGATCTTAGTTATTTCTTATCTTCTGCTAGCTTTTGAATTTGTTTGATCTTGCTCCTCTATTTCTTTTAGTGGTGACATTAATGTGTCAATATTAGCTCTTTCCTCATTTCTCTTGTGGGCATTTAGTGCTATAAATTACCCTGTAGATACTGCTTTACATGTGTCCCAGAGATAATGGTATGTTGTGTTTTCATTCTCATTGGTTTCAAAGAAGATCTTTTTATTTCTGTCTTTATTTCATTATTTATCCAGTAGTCATTCAGGAGTAGGTTGTTCAGTTTACATGCAGTTGTGCAGTTTTGAGTGAGTTTCTTAATCCTGAGTTCTAATTTGATTGCACCATAGTCTGAGAGATGATTTGTTATGATTTTCGTTCTTTTGCATTTGCTGAGGAATGTTTTACTTCCAATTATGTGGTCAATTTTAGACTAAGTGCGATGTAGTGCTGAGAAGAATGTGTATTCTGTGTATTTGTGGTGGAGAGTTCTGTGTCTGTTAGGTCTGCTTGGTCCAGTTCTGAGTTCAAGCCCTGGATATCCTTATTGATTTTCTGTCTCATTGATCTGTCTAATATTGATAGTGGGGTGTTCAAGTCTCCCACTATTACTCTGTGGGAGTCTAAGTCTCTTTATTAGGTCATTAAGAACTTGCTCCATGTATCTGGGTGCTCCTGTATTGGGTACATATATATTTAGGATAGTTAGCTGTTCTTGTTGCATTGATCCCTTTACCATTACGTAATGCCCTCCTTTGTGTCTTTTGATCTTTGTTGGTTTAAAATTGGTTTAAAGTTTTTATCAAAGACTAGGTTTGTGATTCCTGGTTTTTTTTTTTTTTTTTTTTTTGCTTTCCAGTTGCTGGGTAAATCTTCCTCCATCCCTTTGTTTTAAACCTATGTGTGTCTTTCCATGTGAGATGCATCTCCTGACTACAGCACACTGATGGGTCTTGACTCTTTATCCAATTTGCCAGTCTGTGTCTTTTAATTGGGGCATTTAGCCATTTACATTTAAGGTTAATATTGTTATGTGTGAATTTGATCCTGCCATTTTGATTCCAGCTGGTTGTTTTGCCCAGTTTTGATGCAGTTTCTTCATAGCATCTATGGTCTTTACAATTTGGTATGTTTTGCACTGGCTGGTACTGGTTGTTCCTTTCCATGTTTAGTGCTTCTTTCAGGAGCTCTTGTAAGGCCAGCCTGGGGGTGACAGAATCTCTCAGCATTTGCTTTTCCATAAAGGATTTCATTTCTCCTTCGCTTAGGAAGCTTAGTTTGGCTGGATATGAAATTCTGGGTTAAAAATTCTTTTCTTTATGAATGTTGAATATTGGCCTCTATTCTTCTGGCTTATAGGGTTTCTGCCAAAATATCTACTGTGAATCTGATGGGCTTCCCTTTGTGGGTAACCCGACCTTTCTCTCTGGCTGCCCTTAGCATTATTTCCTTCATATTAACAGTGGTGAATCTGACGATTATATGTCTCGGGGTTGCTCTTCTCTAGGAGTATCTTTGTGGTATTCTTTGCATTTCCTGAATTTGAATGTTAGCCTCTCTGGCTAGATTGGGGAAGTTCTGGATGATATCCTGAAGTGTGTTTTCCAACTTGGTTTCATTCTCTTTGTCACTTTCAGGTACACCAATCAAAGGTAGATTTGGTCTTTTTACATAATCCCATGTTTTTTGGAGGCTTTGTTCATTTTCTTTTTTCTCTAATCTTACTTTCTTGCTTTATTTCATTGAGTTGATCTTTAATCTCTGATATCCTTTCTTCTGCTTGATCGATTTGGCTATTGAAACTTATGTATGCTTTAGGATGTTCTTGTGGTGTGTTTTCCAGCTCCATCAAGTCCTTTATGTTCTTCTCTACACTGGTTATTCTAGTTAGCATTTTGTCTAACCTTTTTTCAAAGTTCTTAGCTTCCATGCATTGGCTTAGAACATGCCCCTTTAGCTCAGAGAAGTTTGTTATTACCCACCTTCTGAAGCCTGCTTCTGTTGGTTCATCAAACTCATTATCTGTCCAGTTTTGTTTCCTTGCTGGTGAGAAGTTGTGATCCCCTGAAGGAAAAGAGGTATTCCGGTTTTTGGAGTTTTCAGATAGGGTCTATTTTAAGTACAAAAGTTTTTAGTTTTGATGAAGTGAAATTTATTTATTTTGTCTGTTGTTTTTGCTTTTGGTGTTGTATCTAGGCAACCATTTCCTAAACCATGGTAACACCATGATAACAAATGTTTATACCTATTTTTCTTCTGAGAGATCTATAGTTTTAGCTTTTACACTGTGGTCTTTGATGCAGTTTAGTTAACTTCTGATGTGATGTTAGATAAGAGTCCACATTCATTTTTTTGTAAGTGGATATGAAGGTGTCCCTCTACTATTTATCAAAAAGAATTTTATCCTCCTTTCAATTGTCTTGGCACCTTTGTTGAAAATCAGTTGCTCATAAATGGATGGTTTATTTCTACACTTTCCATTTTATTCAATTGATCTGTCTCTGTGCTTATGTCAGTTTCATAGTTTGAAATTATAGAAGTGTAGAGTCTTCAAAGTTTTGTTATTCTTTTTAAAGATTGTTTTGGCTATTCTTGTTCCACTGCATTTCCATATTAGAATCAACTTGTCAGTTTCTCCAAAATAAAAGGCTTGTGTTTTGATAAGGTTTTTGTGGAATATGTTGATTAATTCAGAGTATTATAATCTTAATATCAAGTGTTGTAATTCATAAATATGGGATGTCTTTTCATACATTTTGGTCTTTAATTCCTTTTAATGATATATTGTAATTTTTAGTGTACAAGTCTTGTACTTCTTTTGTTAACTGTACTTCCAAGTATTATATTATTTTTGAAGCTATGGGAAATTGAATGTTCTTAATTTTCTTTTTCATAATGTTCATTGCTAGTGTACAGCAATACAATTAATTTTTGCATATTGATCTTGTTTTCTGTTACCTTGATAAATTCATTTATTAGTGCTAATAATTTTCTGTCTGTGCATAATAGTATTTTTATATATAGATCATACCATCAGCAAACAAAAATAGTTTTACTGCTCATTTCTAATATAAATACCATTTATTTATTGCCTAATTGCTAGACTAGAGCCTCCAGTACAATATTGAATAGAAGTGACAAGAATAGATATATTTTCCTAATTCCTGATTTTAATGGGAAAGATTTCAGTCTTTCACCATTACATGTGATGTTATCTTTTGGCTTTTCACAGATACTGTTTATCAGGTTGAAGACATGACTTATATTTCTATTTTGATAAGTGTTCTTTTATTATCATGTATATTGATTTTGTCAAATACTTTTTTCTGTATCGAGATCATGTCATTTTTGTTAATTGTTCTATTGATATGTTTTATTTCATTAATTTCCAGATGTTAGTCAACTTTTCATTCCTGGGATAAACTCAACTTTGTCATGGTGTATTATTCTTTTAATATATTGCCAGATTTGGTTTGCTTGTATTCTACTTAGGATTTTTATTTCTATATTTATAATATATATAGGTCTTTTGAAATATTATATATTTATCTGTCTTTGGTATCAGGAAAATACTGGCCTCATAGAATTAAGACATTTGTGAAAGAATTATGTTAGTTCTTTAAATGTCTGGTAGAATTTATCCATAAAGCCATCCTATGCTGCACTTTTGTTTTTGAGATTTTTTTATTACCACTTTGGTGTCTTTACTTGTTATAAGTCTATTTAGCTTTTCCATTTCTTTTTGTGTCATTTTCTCTAGTTTTTGATTTCTAGGTATTTATCTTAATCAGGTTATCTGTTTTGTTGGCACATTATTGTTCATATTGTTTCCTTATACACTTTTGGATTTATGCAAGTTAGTAGTAATGTTTCTTCTTTCATTCTCATTTTAGAAATTTGAAACTTCTATTTTTTATTCTAGGTTAATGTAGCTAAAGGATTGTCATTTTTCTTGATCTTTCAAAGAACTAACTTTTTGTTCTATTGATTTTCTCTATTTTTTACTATTTTATATTTTATTTATCTCCAGTCTAAGCTTATTTAATTTCTTCTGGCTTTAGGTTTATCTTGCTCTACGTTTCTTAGTTTCATAGACGGTGGAAGGTTAAGTTATTGACTTGAAATTTATTTTTTAATGATTTTGTTATGTTTTCTTCCAAGTGTTAGCAAACAAAAAAATAAAATGCTGGTATGTTGTGTTTTAATTTCAATTTATTTCAAAGTATTTTCCAATTTTCATTGTTATTTCTTCTTAAACCAATTGCTTATTTAGGAAAGTATTGCTTAATTCTCCATACATATGATTTTTCCAAATTTTCTTTATTTATTTCTAATTTCATTCTGTTGTATGTTAAAAGTGTTCTGTGTTTTAATCTTTTTAAATGTATTGAAGCCTGTTTTGTGGCCTGCCATACGGTTTATCCTGGGGAACGCTGGTTCTTTAAAAAACAAAATTGATAAGCCACTAGCAAGATTAACCAAGAAAAGAAGAGAGAAAACCTAAATAATCTCACTAAGAAACAAAGCAGGAGATATTAAAATTGACACCAATGAAATACAAAAGATCATTCAAGGCTGCTATGAACACTTTAATGCATATAAACTAGAAAACCTAGAAGAGATTGATAAATTCCTGGAAAAATACAACCATCCTAGCTTGAATGAGGAAGAATTAGATACCCTGAACAGACCAATAACAAGCAGCAAGATTGAAATGACAATTAAAAAATTACTTACAAACAAAGTCCAAAACCAGATGGATTAACAGCAGAATTCTACCAGACATTCAAAGAATTAGTACCAATCCTTTTGACACTATTCCTCAAGATGGAGAAAGAAAGAGCCCTCCCCAATTCATTCTGTGAAGCCATAATCACCCTAATGCCAAAACCAGGAAAGGAAATAACCAAAAGAGAAAACTACAGATCAATATATTTGATGAACTTAGATGCTAAAATTCTTAACAAAATACAAGCTAATCAAATCCAACAACATATCAAAAAGATAATCCACCATGATCAAGTGGGTTTCATACCAGGGGGTTTAATATGCATGTCAATAAATGTGATACACCACATAAACAGAATTAAAAACAAAAATCACATAATCATCTCAATAGATGCAGAAAAAGCATGCAACAAAATAGGGCATTGCTTTGCAGTTAAAACTATCAGCAAAACTGGCATTCAAGGGACATACCTCAATGTAATAAAAGCCATCTATGATAAACCCACAGCCAACATAATACCAAATGGGGAAAAGTTAAAAGCTTTTCATCTGAGAACTGGAACAAGACAAGGATGCCTACTTTCACCATTCCTCTTCAACATATTCCTGGAAGTCCTAGCCAAAGGATTCACACAAGAGAAAGAAAGAAGGGGCATCCAAATCCATAAAAAGGAAGTCAAACAGTCACTGTTTGCTGACAATATGATTGTTTACCTTGAAAGCCCTAAAGACTCCTCCAGAAAGCTCCTAGAACTGATAATAGAATTCAGCAAAGTTTCTGAATACAAGATTAATGTATACAAATTGGTAGCTCTTCTATATTCCTACAGTGACCAAGCAGAAAATCAAATCAAGAACTCAACCCCTTTTACAATAGCTGGAAAAAAAAAAAAGAAAAAGAAAAAAAGAAAAAGAAAGGAAAAGATCATTAGGAAGTGAAAGACCTCTGCAAGGAAAACTACAAGAGACTGCTGAAAGAAATTATAGATGACATAAACAAATGGAAACACATCCCATGCTCATTAATGGGTAGAATCAATATTATGAAAATGACTGGACTGCCAAAAGCAATGTACAAATTCAGTGCAATCCCCATCAAAATACCACCATCATTCTTCACAGAATTGGGAAAAAATAAATTCTAAAATTCATATGGAACCAAAAAAGCCTGCATAGCCAAAGCAAGATTAAGCAAAAAGAACAAATCTGGAATCATCACACTACCTGATTTCAAACTGTACTATATGGCCATAGTCAGCTAAACAGCATGGTACTGGTGTAAAAATAGGCACATAGACCAATGGTTCAGAATAGAGAATGCAGAAATAAACCCAAATACTTACAGCCAACTGATCTTTGACAACACAAATAGAAACATAAATGGAGAAAGGATACCCTTTTCAACAAACAGTGGTGGGATAATTGGCTAGCCACATGTAGGAGAATGAAACCGGATCCGTATCTCTCACCTTATATAAAAACCAACTCAAGACGATTTAAGGACTTAAACCTAAGACCTGAAAATAAAAATTATAGGTGATCACATTGGAAAAACCCTTCTAGACATTGGCTTAGGCAAGGATTTCATGACTAAGAATTCAAAGGCAAATGCAATAAAACAAAGATAAATAGCTGGGACCTTTAATTAAACTAGAGAGCTTTTGCATGGCAAAATGAAAAGTCAGCAGAGTAAGCAGATAACCCACAGAATGGGAGAAAATCTTCACAATCTATACATCTGACAAAGGCCTAATATCCAGAATCTACAATGAACTCAAATCAGTAAGAAAAAAATAAGCAATCCCATCAAAAAGTGGGCTAAGGACATGAATAGACAATTCTCAAAAGAAGATACACAAATGGCCAACAACCATATGAAAAAATGCTCAGCATCTCTAATGATCAGGGAAATGCAAATCAAAACCAAAATGCTAATCAAAACCAAAGTTCAAATCAAAACCAAAATGCAATACCATTTGACTCCTACAATAATGACCATAAAAAAATCAAAAAGCAGTAGGTATTGGTGTGGATGTAGGAAACATTTCTACACTGCCTGTGGGAATGTAAACTAATATAGCCACTGTGGAAAACAGTGTGGAGATTCCTTAAATAACTAAAAGTAGAACCACCATTTGATCCAGCAATCTTACTACTGAGTATCTACCCAGAGGAAAAGAAGTCATTTTCCAAAAAAGATACTTGTGCACACATGCTTATAGCAGCACAATTCACAACTGCAAAATCGTGGAACCAACCCAAATGCCCATCAGTCAACAAGTGGATAAAGAAACTGTGATCTATATATATATGATGGAATACTATTCAGCCGTAAAAAGGAATGAATTAACAATATTTACAGTGACCTGGATGAGACTGGAGACTATTATTCTAAGTGCAGTAACTCAGGAATGGAAAACCAAACATAGTATGTTCTCACTGAAATGAGGGAGGTAAGCTATAATGGTGCAAAGCATAAGAATGATACAATGGACTTTGGGGACTTGGGAGTAAGAGTGGGAGGGGGCTGAGGGATAAAAGACTACAAATGGGTGATGGGTGCACCACAGTCTCACAAATCACCAACTTTCTTAGGTAACCAAATACCACCTGTACCCTAATAACTTATGGAAAAAAAATTAAGCACTTGAGAAGAATGTATATTCTGCTGTTGATGGTGTAATGTTTTGTATACATTGTTATGCCTACTAGGTTTATAGTATTTTTCAAGTCTTCTAACCCTTGTTAATTAGCTGCATAGTTGTTTTACATATTACTGAAAGTAGGGTATTGAAGTCTTGACTATTGTTGAATTGTCTCTTTTAATTCTGTTAACTGTTGCTTCACATATTTTGAATCTATTGTTATATTTATAATTGTTATATATTCTTGATGAGAATATATAACACTGTTACATATTGATGAGTTCACCATTTTATTATTATTAAATATCTTTTTCCTCTAGTAGCAATTTTTGACTTATAGTCTGTTTCATATTACTTTAGATACTCCTGCTCTTTTTTGATTGTTGTTTATGTATTTTATATTTTACTTTCAGCCTAAATGTGTCTTTGAATCTAAAGTATGTCTCTTGTTAATAGCATGTATTTAGAATATTTTTAAAAATTGTTTCTTCCCGTCTCTGCCTTTAAGTGGAATGTTTAATCCACCTATATTTAATATAACTAATAAAGCAGAATTTACATCTTCCATTTTTCAATTTTTTGCTATATGTCTTATGTCTTTTTTATTCCTCTTTGTAATGCTGTCTCCTTTTTTGTTACATAGGTATTTTTCTAGTGCATCATTTAAACTTTTTAAGCATTTATTTTTTTCAATTGTTCACTTTTAAAATCTTTTATTTATTTATGTATTTATCTTTCTGACTCTTAGGTTCAAGGGCTACATGTGCACATTTGTTTCATAGGTAAATTGTGTGTTGGCATGGGGTTTGGCATAAAAATGATTCTGTCATTTGGGTAGTGAGCATGGTATCTAATAATTAGTTTTTCAACACTCAGTCCCCTCCCTCCAAGTAATCCCCAGTATGTATTGCTTTCATCTTTATATCCATGTGTACTTAATGTTTAGTTCCTACTTGTATGTGTAAGAATATGTGGATTTTTTTTTCCTGTTCCTGTGTTAATTCACTTAGAATGATAGCCTCCAGCTACATCCATGTTGCTGCAGAGGCCATGATTTTGTTCCTTTTTATAGTTGCATAGTATTCCATGCCATATATGTACCACAGTTTCTTTATTGAATCCATCATTGATGAACATTTAGGTCAATTCCATGCTTTTGCTATTGTTAATAGTGCTGTAATGAACATATGAGTGCATGTGTCTTTTTGGTAGAACACTATCAATTTTCCTTTGGGTATATACCCAGTAATGAAATTGCTGGGTCAAATGGGAATTCTGTTTTACATTCTTTAAGAAATCTTCAAACTTCTTTCCAAAATGGTTGAACAAATTTACATTCCCACCAACAGTGTATATAAGCATTCCCTTTACTCTGTAACTTTGTCAACATCTATTATAACTTTTTAAAAATAGCCATTCAGAGTTATGTGAGATGTTATTTCATTTTACCGTTTTCAAGCCTTTTTTAGCAGCTGCTCTGGAGGTTACAATTTTATTATAACTTATAAAAATTTAGTTCTTATTAAAACCAACTTAATTTCAACAGTACACCAAATCTTTGCTCTTTGCTACCTCTGTTTCCTCCCCATTTTTTTTTGTGCTGTTATTATCAAGTAAATTTCATCTTTATACATTATATGCCCAACAACATAGATTTAAAATTATTATTGCTTTATGCAGGGCTTTTAAAATCAGATAGAAGAAAAAAGTATTATCAACAAAAATACATTTATACTTTCTTTTATATGCAGTACTGTACAGCTTTTATCAGTGTACTTTATTTCTTCAGGTTGATTCAAGTTAGTGTCTGCTCATTTTCAGCCTGGAGGACTCTTTTTGTATTTCTTGTAGGAAAGTATATTATCGGAAAATTCTCTACATTTTTGTCTATTTCTCTTTAGCATTTGAAGAATAGTCTTTTCTGGATATAGAATTCTTGGTTGATAATTTTTTTGTTTTAGCACTTTAAATATATAATCCCACACCTACTTGTTTTGTTGTTCTTTTTCTAATGATTTAACTAGATGCTGCTTTTATTTATTTTTACTCATTCATGTTTATGGATTTAGTTGTAGCAATCTACTTCTAAAATGTATGCTAAATTCATTTGCTTCCCTCTGCTTTTGATTATGTAAGCTCATTATTAATTTTTTAAAAACTTTTTTGAAATGGAGTTTTGCTCCTGTCGCCCAGGCTGGTGACAGTCTTGTGCAATGGCTTGATCTCAGCTCACTGCAACCTCCGCCTCCCAGGTTCAAGCGATTCTCCTGCCTCAGCATCATGAGTAGATGGGATTACAGGCACCTGCCACCACACCCAACTAATTTTTGTATTTTTAGTAGAGACAGGGTTTTGCCATGTTAGCCAGGCTGATCTCGAACTCCTGACCTCAGGTAATCTGCCCATCTCAGCCTCCCAAAAGCCTAGGATTACAGGCATGAGCTACCATGCCTAGCCTAATAAAATTTTTTTTAATGTTTCAATAAATTTTCTTTCTGGATGGTATTAAGTTTACTTTAATTTCTGGAAACTGGTGTCTCTAATTGGAACTTTATTATAAAGGTCTGCTCTTGTTGTATAGATATGATATCCTGTCTTAGTTGTCTATTCTATTAATTATACTTTCTAGGGTGTTAGATTTTCTTTTGAACTTCAGTTCTTTGCCTCAAATATATTATTCTTGGTTTAATGTTTACTTTTGCATTAAAATTTTTCTTTTAGTTTGTCTAGAATATTTGGTCTGTGTAATAAATCTTGCTTCTTCTTATATAGGGATAAGAATGAGAAATAATTGCTAGCTAGTGTGCACCAAGAGCTGATCGTCTCTTTTTGAGAGACTATTCTTATTTACTTTCACCAGAATCCTGGGACACAACCTCAGCTTTCAAGCCTATGTTCTTATACTTACTGGTTCCACAGTTTAGCAGTATTTGGTGGAGTAGAGAATGATAGAAAAACCTGGATGTGGAAGGCCAACGCATCACCTAGATATTTTCTTCAAAGTCTATTCTTGGCTTGAATACTAGCTCTAAGTGCTTTCCCATGTTCTGAAGTAGTATGCTTTTGTAATTTGAAACCGTAGTTTGCTGCTTTAACCTGCCAATATCTGTTTTTCAGAGTCAAAATGTTGCACAGGATGAGCAGTAATGACACTGCCTCTTGTTTTCCTCTTGTTTCTTGATATTAGATATTTGTTGTTTGTGAGTGTGTGTGGAAGGGAGAGGTAGATATTTTCAGGGATTTGCTAATAAAAGGAGGAAGAGAGAGAGCATTTTTTCTATTATCATAACCTAGCGGCCAATGTATTCATTTTAAATATAAAATCTATTACTCAAAGACAAGATTTTTTTGTAAAGATATTTAGCTCTTCAAGAACATATCTAGGAATGGAAATTTGATTTTCTGACTTCTGTTGCTTTTCCTTTCGTCATATTTGTCTTTTTAATGAAATAACAATCTGAAAAGTCATTTTATCTCCTGTATCTATATAACAGTGTACAACTGACAAGTAAAATTTTAACATCATAATGAATTTTTAGAGAAAGTAACATATACTTTAAATCTATAAAAATTAAGGAATATATTCTGCATAGAAATACCAGGTCTAAGATTGACTGTTAGCATCACTTTAGTTGATTCTCACATGGCACATTTAAAAATATATCTTTATCAAATAATTATGAGTTATTTATGAGTAATTAAAATAGCAAATAGCAACTAACCCAGCCTATTAACTAGATACAGAAAACAAAATTATATACATTAATCATATAATTGATAGTATAAAATGATTGTAAGTCAATGAAGCAGTTATTTGAATTTAAAGTAGGCTATTTATTATTTGTTACTACTGACCACTCCTTAGTATACATGCTATTAGGGAATAGGTTGATATTTATGTTTATTGTAGAAATACAAGTACAAATAGAATATTTATTTTGACTGATACTTTTTTGAATGACATCAGAAATAGCTGATTTTATGCCATCACCCTCCACACATCTCATTCCTATAGTATAAAATAGGATCATCTTTGAAATCTGTCTGCTATTTTTGTATTCTGCATACCATACTATAGAGAACCAGTTCAATCACACAGTTGCCATCAGTATCAAAAGGAATGGGTGAGAAACCATTTCCATTGCAAGAAGTGTACTACAGATCTTAGGAAAAAATAGAAATCTAGCAGAATGCTTTCTCAAGCAATTGCTTAAAAAACAAATAATCAAACCAAACAAAATCCAAATCTTTTACCTAGGTATGGTCAGTGACTTAATATGAACACTCTAATTGTTTATCATTTTCATTGTCTCTCATTAATTTCTTTAGAAAAGAAACATCTCTTTCACTTTCTTCTTTTCTCTCTTTTTCTAAAAAAAATAAAAAATAAAATAAAAAAATAGAAAAGAAACGTCTCTAACTTCTTCATGTTAGTGAGGTGAGTTGCTCAAAGGCTGACATTTGTATATAAATAAAGGATAAATGAAAATATACCATTTAACTATTTTAGTAAAAGATGAATATAAAAAATGGTGATTTTTTTCTTAACCTCTGAAGATCATTTTTTGCATGGAGAATATAGAAGTTTCTTTTTCTCCCACTGCTATTTATTTAAGTAACGCAGAAGTAGACTGCTATGCTTATTTAACATTAACTTTCCCTTTTTATTCCTATAGCATATAAGTTTTAAATGTCACTAAGAATTAAAAGAAAA
Organism: Cacajao melanocephalus; assembly: GCA_963573385.1. Taxonomy (NCBI): domain Eukaryota; kingdom Metazoa; phylum Chordata; class Mammalia; order Primates; family Pitheciidae; genus Cacajao; species Cacajao melanocephalus. Next base: position 43,306 of record CAUYLG010036036.1, read on the forward strand.
AGGATGCAGAAATAATGAGTAGTTATTTCAAAGATGAATACTTAAAGTTAAATACCATTAACTTAACAGATTTACATGAGGAAAAAAATAAAATTATGTAGTTTTCTCTTTGCTGAATAAAAAGTCATGTGTTAAAAAACTGTTGTATTTCCATAATTGTATAATACACACCCAAAACATGTGGGTGTGAATTTAAGTGACTCCTTTACAGAAATGTATTGGATATGGAGATACATCAATTGACTACATGTAGGATGGAACTTGTATTCAGTAGTGTCTCATCAGACACTGACAACAGCTGTATTTTGAAAATGATGCATTTAACAAATAACTACTACAAAACAGAGACTGTTAAGTAAAAATGAGTGGACAACTAAAAAAACCCAAACGCCCCTCACCAAAAGAAACCTAATTGACAGTAAAATAAGTAAGTTGTGGCAAAGTCATTAATAAAATGAGAATGATCAGACTAAAATTACATGTAAAATAATGTTAAGGTCAAGAATCAAGATAAAAATGACATATACTTTATAATACAATTTGTATAATGTTAAAAAATAATCACAAGTAATCTCTAGTGTTATAAGGCAGGATAGAGGTTATATTTGAGAAGGTATTAGTGACTAGAAAGAGGGACATGAAGTGCCCTTATTTTGGTAATATTTTTTATTTCCTTTTCTGGTTGTTAATAGAATTCATTCACTTTGTGATAATTCATCAAGTTGTGCATGTATGTTTTATGACCTATATATTTATCTTATAATTCAGTTGAGCCTACATGGAGAAAAATATCTAGGGCAAATGATTAAAATAAATTTTTTTCTGCCTTTTCATATGTTCTGTCTGCATGTACTTTGGCAGGGACAAGTAGGCAGAAAGAAAAAAAAAATCAATTAATACCTCAGCCCTTAAAAAGATCACTTGCTATGATTCATGAGTTGTGCGTGAATATTTTAGGGGGAAAGGGAAGTCACAAAACTATATATAGACTAGCTGTGGTATATTAGAAGCAGCCAACAACTTTTTCAGGAATTTCTAGTTCTACCACAGTAATGTAGATCTAACCATAGACTCGATAACACTTTAATTAAGTCTCCACCAAGGATAACAATCCATGGCTTTTCACTACCTTATTTTAACCCACAAAGAAAGAGCAAAAAAATAATCAATTTCTCCATCTGCTCTTAATCAAAACACTTCTACTTATCTGATAACGATGCATAGACAAAACACTGCTTAGCATTTCATTAGCTAGCTGAAATGTAATTACAGCAGTGGTCTAACACAAACAAGGCAACACTGGCACCTTAAAAGCTCGGTAAACTCAAAACATTGCCTTGTGATATTAACATCTTGAAAATTGTGTTAATTCCCTTTGCTGTACATACAGAATTTCAACATCAGTGCCCGTAAATGAATTTTCATAGTTTCTTATTCTATCTTCCATTTCACATTTAACACTCTGAAACTTATTTTGAATAATTTACCCTGTGTCTGTTTCTATATATACTCATGCAAAATGTGTTGGAAAACTGAAGTCATTTTCTGGATAATCCAAGCCAAAAAATGGCCTCAGTTGCTTAGACATTTCAAATGAAGTTGTGTTTCCCTTAGTTTGAGTTATAGGCACAATTATTGCAATTCTCCATTTTACATGCATAGGCAAATCTTCAGTATTTAGAGTGTGGAAAATTGCTGAGGACAGTGATTTCAAAAGGAAAGGGAGAAATCTATTTTAAAGTAGAGTAAGAATTTAAATTTATGGTTATTATTTGGCTTAAAGTTTAAAAACTTTATTTTTTAAATATTTCATTAACATTTTAATGATCAGATTGATTTCTATAGTATATAACTTAAAGTGAGAACCATATAGCAGCAAAACTGGGTCGATGTTGATGATTAATGCAGGAAAAATTCATAGCGTGGGATATAGACAGCTTTGCTGTGAATGCATAAGAATAAAGCAATGCTTGCCAAGAGATTCTTATGGCTGAGACATGTCACATGATAATGCTATTCAGAATGTAATAATGAATGCCTTTCCACTATAATAACACCTATGCTAATCCTCTGATTCTAAACTGAACATAAATATAAAGGATATTAAGAATATATTTGAGATGTCAATGAAATAAAATGTTGTCACAGGATTATGGTCTCTTGCTGCTTCATAAAATACCAAGCCAAAGGCAAGACTTACATTTTCAAAGTAGAAGACATTAATCCCATGACAGTGTTTTACTGCAGTGATTGTATTTCTGCTATACAAAATGAACATGTAGATGTAATTAATTCATTTGATGGATATTGATGTAGTAAGTTGACAGTGGTTTATCATCATTATGAAATTGTGAGTTTTTTTGGTAAGTAGTTTATCAAAGAAAATATAGATGTTTCAGGAAACCAAACTTGGAGGTTTGGGGGAATAAAGGTTTTTGACTAGATGGAGGCTTAAGAGAGTAATAGTTAATGTAACAATGAAGGGACAGTGTGATTGATGTATTTATAGAGGTTTTTGTAATATTCTTGTTAATATACTTTCATATTTCAACTTGCCGACAAAACATAATAATTAAATATAATTATTTGACTAAAAAAACATAATAATACAAAGTAAGCTGAACTGCTTCTCAGAATACTCTACTAAGGCATTTACAAAACTAGCTTTGTTACTTTGAATAATAACTGCTGAACAGTAGTTGATATCACTAAACTAGGGCATCATTTCCTCTTTCAAGGTACTACCATAATATGAAAAGTATCCCTGGTTAAAGATAATTTGGCACTTTTTATGGAATTTCAACCATTTAAGGCTAACCAAGCATTTTTCCCAATGGGAAATGGAAACCATTGCTTTCTCTCTTCTGTAGAAAATATATTAATGCCAAAATAGTGGGATGTCTTCAGTTGAATATGTTTAGAATATTGTATTTCATTTAGAAATGCCAGTTCTTTGACATGTGAAACAGGCCTCAGGTTTGTTTTGAAAAACCTTCTCTAGTTCTTAAAATAGACCCTAGTCATACAGTTAATTTATTCCCAAAAGGAGATCTGATTTCACATACCCTTTTTGTCCCATTTGCTGGCTGTCTTAATATAAGTGAATTTCATGTTTCCAAACACCTTCTACGTTATCATCTTCTGTCTGTTGGTGTTATAAGGGCCAAGAAATCTGAAAATTAAAAGTTTAATCTTCTTTAAAATACAAGAAATGAGGTAACTACTAAAGGTATTTTTTTCCATAAAAATGCAAATCAAGCACACGCATTTCTCCCACCACTCATAAACATTAGAATGTCCAAAAGTGCCGTAATAATTACATCTGGGAAATGCTAGCAGACTTGAGATACTGTTTGTCATTAGGTTGTTCATTACCATGATTATTCATAGGCAATCCACTGTCAACTTAATTCTTTGTATGAAAAGAAGATCTAAAATCATTACAACAGTATTTTTCTATAATAATCACAAATCCATTTTTATGGAATTTTATTATGAACTCTATATTTCAGGATCACATACTTTAGTTTGCTAGGGCTGCCATAACAAAGCACTAGTTTCGGATACTGAACCAAGAAAAATTTATTTCCTCATGGTTCCAGAGGCTAGAAGTTCAAGATAAAGGGGTTGGCAGGTTTGCTTTCCTCTGGGGTCCTTTTCTTTGACTTGTAAGATAGCTGCCTTCTGGTTGTATCCTTCACAGGCCCTTTTCTCTGTGCACTCGCACACCTGTTGTATTTTTTTTCAAAATTACCTTTTCTTTTAAGGACACCAGTCAAGTTGGATGAGACCCCATCCATATGACTTCGTTTAAAATTAATTACCTTTTAAAAGCCCCATCTCCAAGTAGAGTCACAGCGTAAGATACTGTGAATTAGAACTGCTGCATATTAATTACGGGGGAACAAAAATCAGCCCATAACACATACTAGTAATATTTCCTTTTGATTATAATATACATTTAAAAAGCTAAAGAATTTAGTGGTGAAATGGGTTGCCCAACAATACCTACAGAGTTAGTAATTAAGCCATATTAATATATGATCTTTATCCAAGACTAACAAAAATGATTGTGTTAAAAGGGTTCTGTCAATTTTATTCTTTTGTCTCATTACTGAGGCAAAATCTAAGTACTCTACCTGATGTCTGTGAACTATGAGATTTTCCACTTTGCTTGGAAATTGATTTTTCCAGCCCTGTGTGAACCTCAAGGATTGTTTTCTCTACTCTTTTTTTGTGATTCTTTCCCCAGCCCCTGGTAGTGTCCTTATTTGCATGTGCTACAATTGATGAGTACTCAGCTGAGTGGGCAGCACTGGATATCTCCAGAGTTGTTTCTCTGGGAAGCTTTCACCTCTCTACCACCTTGTGAACAAACTGTAGCCACTTTGGCCTCCTTGTACTTCTATCTCTATCTCTTCACTTCAGGGAATTTGCTGCGCTCCATCTGGATTCTCCCTCCTAGCTTTAGAGATTGGTGGTTTTCCCTGGCTAGTAAGCTGAGACAATTGGACCTCATAATGTTTGCCGTCTTTGGAGATTTTCATCCTTCACCATTTGATGTCCAATGTGTTGAGAACAGTTTTCTGTAAATTATATATATATACACACATATACACACACACATACATACACATACACACACATGCACACACACACACATATATATAGAAGTATAAATAGAAATTCTGTTACTCTCTCTTGACTAAAAGCTGACATTCATATTTAAAAGTACAATCTATCAAGGATGAAATTTTATAAATGGTGTTCCATAGGCATCAAAAGTTTTCTTCCTAATAGATATCCAGTGCATCTAGCCTCAGCCACTTTCAGTAAAAATACAACCTTTTCTTTTTAGAGAATATACAGGTTTTTCTCATAGCACTGCAGGATCACTTTTGTCTTAAGAATTGTCATAACTGTATATGGTTGGGTCTGTTACTGGACTCTCCATTTAGAACTGGACGTCCAATGGAACTGGATGTTCCATTGGTCTACTTCCTTACACTAATATCATTTTAATTTATGTGACTGTGTGATCAATCTTAATAAAATACTTGGTCTTATACTTCGAGATTTTCTTTAGGGCTCTTCAGGACTTTTGAATTTTTACACAAATATTAGCATCTATTATTTCAATGTTGAATCTAGGAACTAATTTAGGAAAAATACTGTATTAAAAAATTGTTTTAATACTGTATTGAAAATACTGTATCTTTTGGTCTGTGATCATAGTATGGTCCTCAATTTACTAAAGTGTTCTTTTATTTCTGTCAATATTCAGTATAGAAATCATAATAATTTTTAATTAGCATTAATTATGTTTTTTTGATGCTTTTCAAATGACATCCTTAAAATTTTTATTTGCTATTTATTTCTTGCCAATATAAATAAATGGCAATGATTTTGCATATTAACTGTGTCTACAGCAACTTATCAAATATGTATAGTAAGGCTAATTATAAGTGGATATCTTTGTTTTCTAAGCATAAAGTCACTGAGGATAACACTTTTTAAAAAATTCCAGTATATTTGCCTTTTATGTCCTTGCTTTTCCTCATTGCACTAGCTAGAACTTCTAATTTATAGTTAGATAGAAGTGATCATACTGTGCATTTCTTGAATCATTCTCAGTAGCATGGATTAAGGTCTGAGTAAATCACCATTAAAGGTGATATTAGCTGTAGGTTTTAAAAAATCTTTACCAGGTTAAGAAGTAATTTCTAGCCATAATTTGCTAATATTTTAAAAGTTTTATTGTATTATATTTTACTTGACACATAATTGCACATATGTATGGGGTACCATATAATGTCTGATATAAGTACACATTGTGTAATGATCAAATCAGGGTAATTAGCAAATCAGTTATCTCAAACACCATTTCTTTGTGGTGAGAACATTCAGAATTCTTATAGCTATTTTGAAATATACAATATATTTTTGTTGACTGTAGTCACTCTATTGTGCCAATAGAACACCAGAATTTAATTATTTTATCTAGCTGTAACTTTGTACCTATTGACCAACCTCTCCCCATTTCCATATACCCCCGCCCTCCCCCACACCCAGCCTATGATAATAACCACTTCTGATTTCACATAAGAGTAAATTATTTTGTGGTATTTGTTTTTTGGTGCCTGGCTTATTTCACTTATTGTCCTCCAGGTTTATTTATGTTATTGCAAATTATAGAATTTCCTCTTTTTTTAAGGTTGACTAGATTCCATTGTCTACATATACTATATTTTCTTTATTCATTTTTCCACTGATGGACACTTACATTGATTCTGTATCTTGGCTGTTGTGAATAGTGCTACAATAAACATGAAAGTGCAGATAATCTATTTGACATGCTGATTTCACTTCCTTTGAATATATATACCCAGTAGTAGGATTGCTGGATCATGTGATACTTCTATTTTTTTTTAATTTTTAAGTTTTTAATTTTTGTGAGTACATAGTAGGTGTATACATTTATTATTTTCAAAGTTTTAGAAACCTCCATAATACTTAACATAATGACTGTATTTATATTCCCACCAACAGTGCATAAGGGTTCCCTTTTCTTCATATCCTTGCCAACACTTACCTTTTGATTTTTAGATTATGGCCATTCCAACTGGAGGGCAGTGGTATCTCACTGTGGTTTTGATTTGCATTTTCCTCATGATCAGTGATGTTGAGCATTTTTATATAACTTTTAGCCATTTGTATGTCTTCTTTTGAAAAATCTCCATTCACTTATTTTGCCCATTTTTAATCCATTTTTTTGTTACTGAGTTGTTTCAGTTTCTTACATATTGTGGTTCTTAACCTCTTGTCAGAAGTATAGTTTGCAAATATTTTCTCCCATTCAACAGGTTGTCTCTTCATGCTGTTGGTTGTTTTCTTTGCTGTCTAAAATTTCTTAGTTTGATATAATGTTATGTGTCCTTTTTTTTTTTTTTTTTTCGCTTTTGTTGCCTGTGCTTTTTAGGTTTTATCCAAAAAATCTTTTCCCAGACCTACATTATTTATCATTTAACCTATGTTTTATTCTATTTTTCTTTATAGTTTGGGGATCTTATATTTATGTCTGTAATGCATTTTGAGTTGATACTTTACATATGAGAAATAAGGCTTTCATAGAGAAATACTTTCACCTGAAAATGGGTCTTAATGTCCTATTAGGAAAGGTATGGTCACTCTGGTTCTAAGTTGCAATCAACATCAGCAATAACTGGGTGCCTCAGTGGCCTATGCTGTAGGAAGCTGTAGGAGTGGTGGTGGCAGCACAAGTTGTTAGGGCCCTCAGTGACAAGAGTTTATATTGTCTTCTTTTTTTTTTTTTATTTCCCACAATGAGGAGACTTAGCTAAGGAAATTTCCCTTGGGGCTGTCTGACTTGACTCATAAGCAGCTGCAGCATGCTGGGTTCCAGGGCACAGATGCTTACCATGGCTTTGAAGCAGGGCTTCTGGATCAGTGTCCTATGAACCTTTTGTGGCACCTGGGCCTTTATGTACAAGGTCATTCTCTGTGGTTGGGTGGAATGTGGATTCCTCACAGAACCGTGGTCTGTGACTAGGCGGCATCTTCTAGCAGCTTGGGCCCAGGGAACAAGGTTGTAGCAATAACTCTGACGCTGGGGGCAGGGCACAATACAGGCCTGTCCCTGAGGAAGAGAAGATTTTTCTAGATATTGGGTTCAGGGAGAGGGTACAGCTGCACTGCAAGAACCAGAACCAATAGGGTTCATTAGAAACTCAGGTCTCAGAGGATGAGGCATTGTGTAGTGGTGACTCTGGACCTGGGATAGTGGGATTGACTTCACAGTATCCCAAACTTTGTGAAGCCAGATGCAGCAGCAGTAAGAACCCCATCATGGTAGAGTGTGGCTGTTGCTGGGGTTCTGGAGGGCAGGGAGCAGCACAGGAATGACTCTACTTTTTGGGAAAGAAAATGTCCAACAGCTCAAATTTTAGGAGGCTATTCCAACATCAGGGAAGCAAAGTATTAGAGTTTTATGGACTGTAAGGCAGCTGTTTCAGCTCAGCCACTACACTTTTTCCCTGGGACATGGAATACTATATCAGCGCAATCCTGGTATTCATGGATGCTCAGCTTAGTCAGGGCACTGATTCCCTGGAAGGCAATGTGTCACTTCAGCTCAAGCTGAGGGGAGTGACAGCTCTGGGTGGCCAAGGTACTGCTTCTCCTGGATACAGAGCATCACCTCAATGCTGACTCAGGGGAACAGGGTGCAGCAGCAACTGGGAGGGATATATCAATCGGCTCCATCAAGGTACCATTTCCCTAGGATGGACTGCACAGCTTTAGCTCAGGTCCCATGGTGCAGGGTGCAGCAGTGGCTGGGAGGGGTAGATAGGGTGGCTTGGCCAAGGCATTATTTCCCTAGGAAGAATGTGTAACTTCAGCTTGGTCTCTGCTTGGTCTCTGACTGGGATGGGTAGGTGGAATGGCTTCAGAGGTGCTTGACCCCATGGGGTAGGGTATAACAGCAGTTCGCAGCTCAGCTCAGGGATATTGGACTACCAGACAGGGATGATTTAGTAGCTGCTAAGCCTCAGGGCGAGGGGCACAGTATTGGCTGTTTCTATGGGAGAAGCACCAATATGTGGATTCCAGACAGCTCCGTTCACTGGACTTACTTCTCTTGAAGATTGCAAAAGACCCCAGGGGTGAGATAAGTGTCCAAAATGTTGACGAGGGCTGCTGGGATCCTGTTGCTTCCTTTTTCCCCACAGAGAGAAGTTCCTCTTGGTTTCAAGGTGATTCTGGTTGAGGGATGAATTAGTGAAGGCCAGGTGCTTTCTTTGGTTCTGTATATTTCTATCTTGAGTTTTTGTGCTCGACATGGCTTCTGCTAGTACTTTGACATACTCTAGTACTCTCCTTTAGTTATTTTTATCAAAATATAGTTGCTAACTTTGTGGTAGTTACAGCTAAGGGCTTCTAGACAGCCATCTTACTGACATTACTCCCAAGACTTAATATTATGAAATATTATTAAAGGATTTTGGATTTGATCAAATGTGTTCATGCATCTGTTAAGATGATTATATGATTCTCTTAAACTGGTAAATTTTTCATCATGAATTATCTTTGTATTCCTGGGATTATACTTATATAATCATGATATATTGTGGTTTTTATATGTCATTCAAATAGATTTTCCAGTGTTTCATTTAACATTATCACATCCCTGTTTATAAGAAATTTAATTAATGATTAGCCTTTTTTATACTGATATTTAAAGTTATAAATTTATTTAAGGCAAGTTTTTATTTAGGGCTATAAATGTCCCTCTAAATCTTAGTTCATCCCATTTTATAGTATTATGCCTACACTCTCAGTTTAAAATAGTTTCAAAGTTTTCTTGTAATGTTTTTAACCATTTAATCAAGGTCTGCTAGTAATAAAATCTTTAAGCTTTTTAATGTTAAAACATTATTTTATGCTGTTAAAGAAATATATTTTCCCTGGGGAAAGATTTCTGGATTGGTGATTATTTTCTTTCAAAACTTAAAGGTGTTATTTCATTATTTTCTGGGTTTCATTATTTCTGTTGAGAAGTTAGCTATAATACTTCCTTTTTTTCTTTTAAAGTAATGTATTTTTTTTCTTCCAATGAAGATCCCTTGTTGTGGGTTGAATTGTGTTCCCCTAAAATTATGCTGAAGTGGAGTGGGCCCCTAGTCCAGTATGACTGGTATCCTTATAAAAAGGGGGGATTTGGACACAAATGTACAAATAGAGAGAATGTCATGTAAAGATAAATGCATGTATCAGGGTGATGCAGCCAAAGCCAAAGAATATAAAACATTGCCAAAACAAACAAACAAAAGAACCCTGCTAGACTAGAATCTTGGAAAGAAGCATGGGATGTATTTCTCGCGTGTGGCTCACGGAAGAAGCCATATGGACACCTTGGCCATGGAATTCTAGCTTCCAGAACTGTGTGACAATATGTTTCTATTGTTGAATCCACCCAATTTGTGGTACCTTTTAATGGCAGTCCTAGTAAACTAATATAAGTATTATTTGAAGATTTTTATCTTTCACCTTCAGTAGTTTTAATATGATGTATATAGGCATAAGTTTTATGTATTTGTCCTATTTTTTGTTTGCAAAGCTTCTGGAAATATTTCATGCAAAACTGGAAATGATGGTTTTCATAGTTTTGAAGCTATTCTGCAAATGCAGTTTTTATTCTTAGTGGCTTTCTGTTAGTGTATTTAGCTGCCCAACCACATAAGCTTTAGAATTTGACAATATCTTAAAAAAACAAACTCGCTAAATTTTGAAACTCAACCATTATTCAGTTTTATCTCATCAGCCTTAGAAGACCACCATATTCTCTCCTAATTTATGTTTTTTACCAGTAGGCTTCTGCCCGGGAAAGCCTAGATTTTTAGTCATACATTCTGCATGCAGAATTGACAAATTAAATGGAGAAAAATATCCTAGGGGAGGGTTAGCTTACCTCTCTCTGGTTTTCTTCCCTTGAAAACCTTTATTATCCAGTCTTCATGATTTTAGCATCACATGTCTGTAGACAGATGAATTATGTAAGCTTATTTTTCCAACTTTATTGGTAGAAGTATTGGTCTGCCATCTGTCTTCCTTAAAAGATTTTTTTTCTGATTTTAACCATAATATATATTTTTCATAAAATATTGAGTAAAAGAAATGCCACCAATTATCCCTTTTTCTATCAACTAGATCCAGCTGGTGGGACAGGCAGGTAGACGCAGCTCTCCCAGTAATGATAATCATTGTAATATTTTAGTGTGGTACTTCCAGTTCTATTTTTTAGAGGTGCCTTATCTAGCACGCACACACACACACACACACACACACACATGCATGTGCATGTGTGCGCACACACACACACACACATATATATTGTAGTTCAGATAACATTAAGACACTACGCTTGTCCTTTGAGCCTTAAAATCTGGAAATAAACATACTTTAATAGATATGGGGACAGATTATAAATACCAGAAAATCCTATTCAATCAAGTTACTTAACTCTATTGAGTAAATAAACTCATGGGGAAAATGTTCACATTTAGGAGACCATTAGGTAGAGGAAGCATAGAAAAGTGTGTACTGGAGAAACCAACTCCCATATACCTAATTCTCCGATCTTTTGCCAAATATACAAACTTTTAAAATAATAATTTCCTCCATCGAATTGGCTATAGAGAGAGATTATGCTTTTAAATTAGTTCTCTTTGTAAATCATTATCTTGGCATTCTGTTCTTGTGTATCTGTTTTTAAAACTTTGCTTTATGTGAATCTACGTTAGAAAGTAATCTACTTTTCTGGGGTGATACAACTTTCTTTTGTCTTAGCAGTACTAAGGTAATATAATTTGGGGAATTTTTCAAAGTTGTGATTAGCTTTTCTCAAACAATGCAATCTCTCCATAAATGCTTTTCTATCCGAACAGCTGTATTCAATTAGTAAGATTTCTTTTTAATTTACATAATTGATATTATTTTGTATATACATTTTTAATATGCTATTTTCAGTTGCTCATGAAAGATCATTTTTTTCCCAACTTGTTAAATGTATCTAGAATGAATATGAGAGTGGAGATTTTCTGTCTTGTTTATTGCCATATTCCATTACTAAAGCAGAAAGAAGCTCATGCATGGTAGATAACCAATAAATATTGGAGGACTAAATTAATAAATGAATTCTTATTTTTCTAACCAATTGGGAATGTTGAGTATCATATTCCATGGAGGAGTCATAACTCATTTAATCAATTCTCTATTATTGGTCATTAGTATAACACCCACTTTTTTACGTTGATCAACAATGCAGTGATAAACGAATTTGTGGTTACATCATTGGACACATCTTATTTATTTAGTTGAAATTTCTAGATTAGTTATATATATATGTGTTTTTTTTGGAATTGTCAATTTTCTAAAGCAAACTTTAAATGTCTGCTTATATACCAAAATATTGACTCCAAATAGACAATGAAAATTAAATTTTTTGTCAAATGAACATATACACAAAGAGAAAAAGAAAATAATGCTGTGGTACTTTCAGACCCATATACTGAAACCTGACCCAAGTGAAATATTATGCAACCTCAGTTCAGGGCTGGTAAGGTGACTGGGCTCTAGGCTACCCTTTTATGGACTCTGCCTTGTCATAAGATGTTCACCACCAATCGGAGATGAAACTGATCGAATGGCTTAAGGAGTTGAATGTGACAACTTTGTCATGTAAAGGTCCCATGACAAATAGAAAGCTGGACATAGCCTCAGCTCTGGAGAACTTCCAGTTTGATACCTCACAGATATAATATTTTGCCAAGTCAGCTTTCTAAACAGGCTAATCTTCTCGACCTGGTTTTCCCTGTCTTTCACTGTCAGCATATTCATTGACAGTGTGCAAATGCACTAACAGAAGGATCTCTTGGTAGTGCTATCCTTGGTCTTATTTGCTAGATCATCTCAGTTTTCTTTGGGAAAACTGTGTTTATAAGGATGTACTGCCTTAAGGAAGCCAGTCCTCAGCTTTGGCTGGCTTCCTGTGTAAGCATTACCAGGATGGGCATTAGTATGCTCCACTTTTTACTTACTGTCTCAAGGTCCTTAGAAATGTATGCAATTTAATTAACTATAGCATGAAATTTTAGAGTAGGTTCATGAGACAGAGAGAGAGAGAGAGAGAGAGAGAGAGAGAGAGAGAGAGAGGAGAGATCGAGATAATAGATTTCATGGTATATATGAGTTTAACTCCCAGGTCTTTCAAAATGCTATGGTGATTCATATTATCCTAGTTATCTCTTTTGTTCAAAATGTAATGCTCTTCACTTATTTGTTATATGGAACAACTTTTCCCATTAACTTAGTGTGTGTCAAATTTCCCTTGTTTTATAAAGATGACATTTTAAAATCCTCTGATGCTTTGTGGTACACCTGAATAAATTTGAGCTTAAAAGTCACACCATATGCTAGCAGGGCTGGACTCCTAGGTATCCATTTACATTTATGGCATGCTTCCAATTGCAACCAGCTACAAAGTAGTGGCATTTTGAGCAAAGTGGAAGCATTTGTAAGTTTAGATTACAGACTTAGTCTGGCCCACGATGGCTATTCCAGTTTTGAAGCTTTTTCCCTTGTTCTGTCTTCCCCAGTGTCTTCATTCATTGACTCAAACAATGAATAGTAAGATGCTATTGTACAGTAGAAACATTACAAGACTCTATTTTGTAGCTTTTGTTCATTTTTCACTCAATAAATATGTATTAAGTCTCTACATTTTTTCAGCCACTGTGTTCTGCTGATAAAAAGCGGACACATTCCCTCATCTTAGGCTCTTGAATGGGGACAACAAGCAACTATAACTTCAGTGTGTGAAAACTTCTATAAAGAAGTTCAAGTAATGGTATAAAATTAGATTATAGCTTCTTTATATAGGATGGTCAGGAATGGTCTCTCAGAAAAGGTGGTATTTGAGCTAAGACCCACCCGATGAAATGAGACAGCCATGTGAATACCTGGAAGATGAGTATTTCAAAGAGCAAGCACTAAGGCCTCCAGGTGAAAAGTTTTCCACTTGGCCTTTGTAAGGGGTAGAAGGCAAGCCAGTGTGACTGGAGAACGCAGAGGCAAGATGAGATACAGGGAAATCAGGTGGGAGGTTTTATGTAGGGCGGATGAGATGCAATAGAGGGTGTGGAGTAAGGCGGGAGAAGAGGAGTTAGTGAAGACTGTTTTGAAGGTAGGTAGAACTAACCATATTTGCTAATAAGTTGGATATAGCAATAAGGTAGGCAAAAGAGGCCTTAGGAATAAGACCCATGTGTTCAGACTCAGCAATAGGAGAATAGTACCATTGAACTAAAATCAGGAGGAATGGTTTAGAATGAGAAAAGAAGAAAAGGCAGAACTAAATGATTAAGAATAATATGTTTAGTGTTTGAAGCATATAAAATTTAGGATATCTAACAAACATATATGTAAATAAACATAACTCAGATGTTGCAAGTTGGGTTCTAGACTACTGCAGTAAAGAGAATATGACAATTAAATGAGTTGCACAATTTTTTTATTCCCAAGTGCATATAAAAGTTATGTTTAAACTATACTGTAGTCTATGAAGCATGCAATAACATTATGTCTAAAAAATGCACATACCTTAATTCGAAAATATTTGTTAAAAAATGCCAACAATCATCTGAGCTTTCAGTGAGTCACTGTCTTTTTGTCTTTTTGCTGGTGGAGTACCTTGCCTTGATGTTGATGGCTGCTAACTGATCAGGGTTGTGGTTGTTGAAGATTTGAGTTGCTGTGGCAATTTCTTAAAATAAGACAACAATAAAGTCTGCCACAATGCAAAATTTCTCTGTAACCTGAAATACTGTTGGATAGCATATGACTCACAGTAGCACTTGTTTCAAAAATGGAGTCAATCCTCTCAAACCCTGCTAACAGCTTTATCAGCTAAGTTTATTTGATATTTAAATCATTTTTTGCATTTCAACAATGTTTACAGCCAACAATCCAACAGTGGATTCGCCAGGAGTAGAATCCATCTCAAGAAACCATTTTCCTTGCTCATCCATGAGAAGCAACTCCTCATATGTTCAAATTTGATCATGAGTTTGCCACAGTTGTCGCATCTTCAGACTCCACTTCTATTAATTCTGCTATTTCCACCACATCTATCGTTATTTTCTCCACTGTAATTGTGTTAGTCAGGGTTCTCTAGAGGGACAGGATAGATGTATATATAAAGAGGAGTTTATTAAGGAGCATTGACTCATACTATCACAAGGTGAAGTCCCACAATAGGCTGTCTTCAAGCTGAGGAGCAAGAAAGTCAAAGTCCCCAAACCTCAAAAGTAGGGAAGCGGACAGTGCAGTCTTCAGTCTGTGGTTGAAGGTCCAGGAGTCCCAGAGCTGAAGAACTTGCAGTCTGATGTTTGTGGGTAGGAAGCATCCAGCACAGGAGAATGATGGAGGCCAGAAGACTAAGTCAGTCTTGTCTTTTCATACTCCTCTGCCTGCTTTTATCCTAGCTGCACTGGCAGCTGATTAGTTTGTGCCCACCCAGATTGAGGGGCGTCTGCTTTTTCCAGTCCACTGACTCAAATATTAATCTCCGTTAGCAACATCCTCACAGGCATATCCAGGAACAATACTTAGTATCCTTCAATCCAGTCAAGTTGACACTAACCATCACAGTAGCCTCAAATGCACCCGTCAAAGTTATCCATGAAGGTTGGAATCAACTTATTCCAACTCCTGTCAATGTTAATGTTTTGACCTCCTCTCATCAATCATGAATATGTTCTTAATGACATCTAGAATGGTGAATCCTTTCCAGAAAGGTTTCAATTTATTTTGCTCATACCCATCAAAGGAATCATTATCTTTGGCAGCTACAGTCTTACAAAATGTATTTCTTAAATAATAAGACTGAAAGTCAAAATTACTTCTTGATCCATGGGCTCTGGAATGTTAACAGACATGAAACCAACATTAATCTCCTTGTACATCTCCACTACATCTCCACCAGAGCTTTAGGATGATTAGGTGCATTGTCAATGGACAATAACATTTTGAAATAAATATTTTTTTAGGAACAGTAGTTCCCAAATATGGGCTGAAATAATTCAGCAAACCATACTGTAAAGAAATGTGCTGTCATTTAGGCTTTGTTGATCTATATCTAGAGTCTAGGCAGAGTAGATTTAGCATAATTCAAGGGTTTTAGAACTTTTGGAATGGTCAGTGAGCTTGGCTTTAACTTATAGTCATCAGCTGCATTATCCCCTAACAAGACAGTCAGCCTGTCCTTTGAAACTTTGAAACCTTGCCACAAAACTTTAATTTGTAAAAACTGCATTATCTGTGCAATTGAATAAAGCAAAGCACAAGAAAATGAGGTACGCCTGTAGTAGCGTGTGTGTGTGTGCGTGTGTGTGTGTGTATCTGTCTGTCTGTATAAAGTGGGATATTATACTTAAAGACAGTATTTTTAAAGTGTTTCCAAATTGATTTGAGCAAAAGTGATAAATTCTCTGCAATATTTTCCGAATAAATGTTTAGCGTCTTAATGCAAATATTTTAGTTAACATTTTGCTTTGATAACAATTTCAAACATAGGAAAAGTTGTGAGATTACGACAGAGTACCCATATACCGTTTTCCCAGATTCACAAATGTTTACATATTGCTTCATTTACTTTATCATTCATTTCCTCTCCATCTACATGTGCATGTGCGCACACATACACTCTCATACATTTTTACTAAACTGTTTTTGAGTAAATTTCAGATATTAAACTTATTTTTCGATAGGTTCTTAGGGTAAAGGTGGTGTTTGGTTACATGAATAAATTCTTTTATTTATTAAAGTTCTGGGGTACATGTGCAGAATGTGCAGGTTTATTACATAGGTATAAATGTACCATAATGATATGCTGCACCCATCAACCAGTCATCTACATTAGGTATTTCTCCTAATGTTATCCCTTCCCTAGCCCCTCATCCCCAGATAGGCCCCGGCATGTAGTGTTCCCCTCCCTGTGTCCTTGCGTTCTCATTGTTCAACCCCCATGTCAGACATCATACCTTTTCCCCTAAACACCTCAGTGTATTCCTCAGACCAATAACATTATCATATGTAAACACAGAACAATTACTAAAATCAGGAAATTAAAATTGATATAATGGTATCTTATAATTCACAGTCATACTCAGTTGTTTTCAATTGTCTTCAAATTCTTTGATAGTTAATTTTCTTCCAGGTTCAGGATTTAGTCCAGGATCACACATTACATTTGATTGTCAAGTCTCCTTTGTCTCATTTGTTTGGAATGTTTCTCAAACTTTGTGTTTCTTAATCTTAACGTTTTTTTAAAGACCATAGGGAATAGTTTGTAGAATGAAACTCAACTTGAGTTTAATTTTTCCTCATGATTAATTTCAAGTATGTATCATCAGCAAGAATAGCACAGAAGCAATATGTCCTTCTCAGTGTATCATATCAGGGATGACATTGGTTTGTTCTTTTATTGGTGGTTTAAATTTTCATCACCTGGTTAAGGGATGTCTAACAGATTTTCCCACCATAAAGTTACTCTATATTCCCTTAGTAATTAACTAATTTGTAAGAAAATATTTTGACACAATCTAAATAGCATGTTTCTAAATAGCCTATTTACCCACTGAGTATTCTATCCATTGATATTTCTTGTCTAGTATTTCTTACATTATCATTATGGTTGCAAAATTGTTTTTTTCTACCTCTATAACATTTATGAGTTAGCATTCTCCTGAAAGAGCTTTTTAATTTTTAATTAATTTCAATTTCATTTTTTATTTTGGATAGCCCATAGGCATGCTCTTATAATACTTTTAATTCACTAGTATATAAGGTAAAAAACAGGACTTACTCCTAAGATTAAGGAACCTTTGATTTTGTATTTTAAAGATCAAACTCAGTGCTATATGTCTTTGAAGCTTTGTGAGCCTTTTGACATTGAGAGACACCAATCTGTTGATTGATCAAAGAATAAAACCAGTTCAAATAAGAGTTGGTCCCTATAGTCTAAAGATAGTTTTAACTTGCCTACAATCAGGGGACGAGTTGCTGCTGATACAGTTGAAAATAGTAGAAAGCTGATATTTCCTAGGTAAGAGCATAAAATGTAATCTCTAATATTTATATTTACTACAGGGAAATATGTAAACAAAATAACAAATCTGGTAAAGAAATGTGCATAGATCAGTCTCTGAAAATACCATCAAATGGTCTTATCTACTGAAAGATGCCTGAAGGCCATACCCCCAAAATAATTTTTGTTACCCTAATAGAGACATTAATTTTGATTTGTTGTATGACATAAAGCTGAAAGTAAGAAGAAAAAAAAAGAACTGAATAGAATATAACTATAATGTTGGATAGTAGATGCAATTTAGTTTGGCAAATATTTTTGTGGAGTCTTATATGCAAGGGCATCAACCAGGCAAGCACAACAAATTCAAGATTTCATCCCCTGAGCATTTCAACTCCCCCAACTGTAGAAGGAATATAAAAATACTTTTTAAACTTAAAAATATATAGTCTTAAAAACTAAGAAAAGTGCATCCATATATCAAAATCATAAAATAAATGGAAATCAGTGAAGGAATTTCAACTTGGTGGTTAAAAGCAGGTAGAGACTTCATGAGATCAGTTGCTATGAGAAGTATCAGGGAATAACTCACCCCATATAAAGTAGGGTACTATAACTAGGCTCACTGTCGCAGTTTCAGTCAGCACCCATCTCTCCTGCAGAGGGGCTTTAGCTACTAGATGGCTACTATTAATGCTGCCAGGGCCTACGGCTTATATCAAGCTGCATGCCTGGAAAATCAGGAGAACACAGATATAAACCCCTAAACTAGGAACTGATTTACGTCCCCTGCTAGATTGTTCATATGCAGTATCCTCATAGAAATAAAGATAAGGAGCTCCTCAAGGCCAACATATGATCTTGTTTTGTCCTAGAGCACTGGAGACAACCTGAAAATAATGATTACAAAGATAAAGCTGTGCAAAGGAAGAAGAAGGAGGACAAGTGAGGGGTAGAGAAAAGAGGGAAGAAACAAAAACATTAACTTAAAATTAGCCTGCAACTAAATTTTCCAAAATTGAATACCACAGTTTTAGTATTCAATTTTTGTTCACTTAGTTAATAAGCAAAATTAAGTTGAAAAATTGATTAATTTGAAATCAAATAAAAGTAACAAAAAAGGAAAGCACTTATAATAAATATACATAGGATCTTAAATACATAATTGATGAAAAAATTTCTTTTTAATTAAATACATTATAAGTATTGGTGGAAAAACAATTTTTATCCTCAAGGAGTTTATGATAAAGATATTATATTATGTTACATATACAATATAACATATATCACATTATCTGTGATATTTGTAGGCATGTTTATTAAAAATTGGAATAATTCCTTCCAATATATACCAACATTTCAATCAGAAAATCTTATTTGCATTCCATTTTATCTTATAGCACCTACATTCTTGCTTAGGTAACTTCCTTCTCTTAGCATAATGCATTTGAGAATCATCCAATATGTTTTTGCACATATTAAAAATAATGGAATTAGTGTAAATTCCTTTATATTGCAGAGTAATATTTCATTATATAAATATAGTAGGTTTTAATTCATACATCAAGGACATTTGATTTCCAGTTTTTTTTTTGATGACCATATATATCGCTATAAATATTTATGTAAAGGTTTTTGAGTAAACAGATTTTTATTTCACCTGGCTAAATACCTAGGGGTGAACTTCTAGATTGTATGATAAACATATGTATAAAAACAGCCAAACTGTTTTCTAAAGTTGCCATAACATTTGCTTTCCCATCATAAATATATGAGAGTCCTAGTTGTCAGAACTTGGTATGGTTGGTATTTTGGTTTTTTGTTTGTTAACTGTAGCCATTCTTATTGGTATGCAGTGGTATCTCATTGTGGTTTTAATCTTTGCTGAATGACTAATTACACAGAACAAACTTTCTTGTACTCAGCATCTATACATCTTTTTTCATGTATCTTCTTTTGTGAAATCATTTGTCTACTTTTACCTAGCTTTTTTTAAGTTAATGAGATTTAAGAGGTGTTTTCTTGCATAGTGAATATAAATCCTTTGTCAGAGATTTGTTTTGCAAATATTCTTATCTGTGGTATGTCTTTACAGTCTCTTAGCATTATATTTCACAGAGGAAAAGCTTTTAATGTTGATGAAGTCTAATTTATTAATTTTTTAAAATTTGAAGGTCCTGCTTTTTGTATAGTAACTAAAGAAATCTTACCTAACCCCAAAATAATTTTCTTTCATTTTCTTGTAGTTTTATAATTTTGGGTTTATATTTAAGTCTATGATCTAGTTTTAGTTACTTTTTTAATCTCATGGAAGGTATGTGTCAAAGTTCTTCTTTATATGTAGAAGTTCAATTGTCCCAGCACCATTTGTTTTAAGAGACCATTCTTTATCCATTGTAATTGCATTTTAACCTTTGTCAAAATGCAATTGACTGTTTATGTGCAAGTATGCTTTTCAAATATTTTTCTCTTCCACTGATCTAATTGTCTGTCTTGAGGACAGTACCACACTCTCACTTTTTGTAGCTCTGTAGGCTTGAAACCAGGTAATATTTTTATTTTTTAAGATTGCTTTTGTTTTTCTGGTTATTTGGCCTCTCCAAGCAAGTTTTATAATCAGTTTATCTATGACTATGTAAAATCCTTAAAGATTTTGATTGTGATTGTATTACATCTCTGTATTAATTTAAAAAGTATTGACATCTTCACGATATTTACTCCTTCAGTTCATGAACACTGTACATCTCTTATTTAGATCTCTTTTGATTTCTTTTATCAGTGTTTTGTACTTTTCTGCACATAAATTCTGCACATATTTTTCAAATTTATATTTGACATTTCATGCTTTTGTTGTTATTGTATATCTTTTTATTCTCATTTCTAATTATTCTAGTGTATAGAATTACAATTGATTTTTGCATACTGGACTTTCCTCATTAAATCTTGCTAAACTCACCAGTTGTAATGTATTTAATCTCTTTTTGTAGATTATTCTTCAGTAGATTTCTCTTTCATAGATTTCAAATGATTTTTAAAAGATAATCCTGGCCAGGCCGAGTGGCTCATGCCTGTAATCCCAGCACTTCGGGAGGCTGAGGCAGATGGATCATCTGAGGTTGGGAGTTTGAGACCAGCCTGACCAACATGGAGAAACCCCATCTCTACTAAAAACACAAAAGAGCTGAGTGTGGTGGCACATGCCTGTAATCTCAGCTACTCAGGAGGCTGACGCAGGAGAATCACTTGAACCCGGGAGGCGGAGGTTTGTGCGGTGACCAGAGATCTCACCATTGCACTCCAGCTTGGGCAATAAGAGCAAAACTCCATCTCAAAAAAAAAAAAAATATATATATATATATATACACACACACACACACACACATACGTGTATATATATATATAATCCTATAAACTTCAAATAAAGACAATTTTTATTTTTTCTACTTTTTACTTTGTCTTTTGATTTCCTATTTTTAAAAAATTTATTGCATTGGCTAGAGCCCCCAGTTCAATGTTGAATAGAAGTGGTGAGAGCAAGCATCCTTGCATTATTCCTGATCTTAGAGGCAAAGCATTCTGCTTTTCACCATTGTGTAGAATGGAAGCTGTAGATTTTCACAGATGCCCTTTATCAGGTTGAGGAAGTTTTCTTCTATTCTTTGTCTTCAAAGAGTTTTTATTATGAATGAATATTATATTCTATTAAAAGCTTGTTTATCATCTGTCAAAAGAGACCTATAAAGGTTTTCCTTCTTTAGTGATGTGGTTATGATTGATTTTTCAGTGTTGAAAGAGCCTTACAGTCTTAGGATAAACCCACTTGCTCAGAATTTATTATCCTTTATGTATTACTATATTAGTAGATTTGATTTGCTCTCATTTTGTTTAAAAGTTTATATCTACATTCATGAGAAATACTGTTCACTAGTTTTTTTCCTGGAACATTTTTTGGTTTGTTTTAATATCAGGGCAGCTCTGGCCTCATGATATGAATTGTGAAATGTTAGTTTCATGGAGTTTTTGTAAAATTTGTATTATATCTTTCTTAAAAGTGTGGAAGAATTAATTAGCGTATTCATTGGGCTTGCCATTTTTCTTGGAAATACTGTATCTATGAATTCAGTTCCTTTAACATATATCAAAGTAGTCATGTATCCATCTCTTCTTGAGGAAACTTTGGTAGTTTATACCTTTCAGGGAATTTGCCCATTGCATCTAATTGTTTGTAATATTTTATTATTACAATTGTAATGTCTAAATTCTGTAACAATGTTTTATCTTTTATATCGATATTGATAATTTGTATCTTGTCTCTTTTCTTGGTTGGTAAGTCTGGTTAGACGTTTTCATTTTTTTATCTTTACAAAACAAGTATTTGGTTTTCAATTACTCTATGGTTTTTTTCACTTGATTAATTTCATTGATTAATGGACCTATATCTATTATACTTTCCTTTCCATTTAAGAGTTGAATTTCATTTCTTTACCAGTTTCTTAAAATAGAGGGTTAGATCACTGATTTGAGAGGCTTTATTTCTAACATCAACATTTATTATACACTTCTCTCTATACACGTTCCTCTAAGTATTGCTTTAACTGCATCTCTCAAATTTTGTCAGTGTTTTTATTTTCTTTTAATTTAAACTATTTTCTAATTTTTCATGTGATTTTCTCTTTGACTCAGAGGTTATTTAGAAGTGTTTTGTTTACTTCCAAATATTTAGACATTTTCCAGATATCTTTCTTTTTTTTTTTTCATTTTAGAGACAGAGTCTTGCTATGTTGCCCAGGCTGGAGTGCAGTAGCTATTAACAGGTGCAATTGTAGTGCATTATTGCCCAGAACTCCTAAGCTCCAAAAGTCCTCCTGCCTCAGCCTCCCCAGTAGCTAGGGACATGCCACTGTGCCTGACTTACTTTTTTTTTAGTTTAAGATTTTTTGTGGTCTTATAATTAACTTTATATGACTTTTTAAATTTAAACTTGTTTTGAATTGATTTATGGCCAAAAAAATTGTCTAACTTGGTGAATATTTCATGTGTACTTGAAAACAGTTGTATTCTGCTGTTGTTAGAATAGTCTATACATGTTTATATATAGATATATATGTATATAGATATATATGTATATATACGTATATATACATATATATGTGTGTGTGTGTGTGTGTGTGTGCGTGTATACATATATTACTGCACTTTACGTTCTGGGGTATATGTGCAAAACATGCAGGATTGTTGAATAGGTACATACATGGCAATGTGGTTTGCTGCCTCCATCCCCCTGTCACCCACATCTGGCATTTCTACCCGTTATCCCTCCCCAACCTCCCTTCCCTCTGCTGTCCCTCCCCTATTCCCCACCAACAGACCCCAGTGTGTGATGCTCCCCTCCCTGTGTCCATGTGTTCTCATTGTTCAACACCCATCTATGAGTGAGAACATGTGGTGTTTGTTTTTCTGTTCTTGTCAGTTCGCTGAGAATGGTTTCCAGATTCATCCATGTTCCTACAAAGGACACAAACTCATTGTTTTTAATGGCTGCATGGTATTCCATGGTGCATATGTGTCACATTTTCCTTGTCCAGTCTGTCATCGATGGGCATTTGGGTTGGTTCCAGGTCTTTGCTATTGTAAACAGTGCCACAGTGAACATACGTGTGCATGTGTCTTTATAATAGAATGATTTATAATCCTTTGGATATATACCCAGTGATGGGATTGCTGGGTCAAATGGAATTTCTATTTCTAGGTCCTTGAGGAATCACCACACTGTCTTCCCATAATGGTTGAACTAATTTACACTCCCAGCAACAGTGTAAAAGTGTTCCTTATTTCTCCATATCCTCTCCAGCATCTGTTGTCTCCAGATTTTTTAATGATTGCCATTCTAACTGGTGAGAGGTGGTGTCTCAATGTAGTTTTGATTTGCATTTCTCTAATAATCAGTGATGATGAGCATTTTTTCCTATGTTTGTTGGCCTTATATATGTTTTCTTTTGAAAAGTGTCTGTTCATATCCTTCTCCCACTTTTGGATGGGTTTGTTTGTTTTTTTCTTGTGAATCTGTTTTATCTCTTTTTAGATTCTGGATATTAGCTCTTTGTCAAATGGGTAGATTGCAAAAATTTTTTCCCATTCTGTTGGTTTCCAGTTCACTCTAATGATTGTTTCTTTTGCTGTACAGAAGCTCTGGAGTTTAATTAGATCCCATTTGTCTATTTTGGCTTTTGTTGCCAATGCTTTTGGAGTTTTAGTCATGAAATCCTTGCCTATGCCTATGTCCTGAAGGATTTTGCCTAGGTTTTCTTCTAGGGTTTTTATGGTGTTAGGTCTTATGTTTAAATCTTTAATCCATCTGGAGTTAATTTTAGTGTAAGGTGCCAGGAAGGGGTCCAGTTTCTGTCTCCTGCACATGGCTAGCCAGTTTTCCCAACACCATTTATTATACAGGGAGTCCTATCCCCATTGCTTGTTTTTGTCAGTTTTCTCAAAGATCAGATGGTTGTAGATGTGTGGTGTTGCCTCTGAGGCCTCTATTCTGTTCCATTGGTCTATATCTCTCTTTTAGTACCAGTAAAACTACCCAGTTTGTCGTATTTCTTATAGATGCACAAATGGTCTAAGATGAGCCCCTTTTTCAAAACAAATAAAATGATAAAAAATTCAAATTGGCCTTTTTATTTAGGGAAGCCATGAGATTGTATATGTATTCCAATGATATAATATATAGCATAATTATGTAGGTAGGGTGTCTTCTGAATCCAAACAAGAGCCAATGTCTCTCAAAACAAAACAAAACAAAACAAGGTGGACAATATAAAAACTTAACATGCAGTAAATATGCCAACCTGACAGAAAGTCTGTAGTCTACACGAAGGATAGAAAGTAGATGCCAAAGGACAAGGAGCACTTGGTGTCAATCTAATACTGATATATAGTGGCTGTGTTTCTGGTCTGTGGGCAGTTATGGCATCAAACTTCCCTATGCTGATGAAAAGAACCCTTCGTAGTATCTCCTTTTCTCTTAATTAAGGCTCTTTAATACTAACTGAATGTGTTCACCCACCAGAAGAGACCAGCAGAGTGTGGACTAGCCAAGTATTGCTTAAATGTCAGGTGAGACTGTTGGCATCCTGATTTTCATGGTGTATGTACATGTCAGTACCTCTAGTCAGTTTATTAGGGATAGATGAACTCTGTGAGGATGGAATTGCATGATGTTTTATCGTGATTCTAGCAAACTGCTCACACCTGTGAGATGCTACCTGAAGCAACTGGGTTACCCCTCTCTGTATATGTTTCTTTGCAACACTATGTTAGTTCAACTAACTTCCTCATCTTATGGAAAAAGAAAATAAAGCTAACATGAGTAAGGACAATTAGCAGACAGTTTGAAATAAAGCAGAGATCTTCCAGCCTTGTTATTTTCAAGTATACCATCATATAATTGGCAGAAAGATTAAAAAAAGAGGTGGGGGGGCAAAGGCAAGAGGGGAAAAAAAAGAAGAGAGAAAATAAATGAAAAGAAAAAAGGAAAGGGAAGAAAGAGAAGGGAAAGGAAGAAAGGAAAGGAAATTCTGGACTTAAACATTTGGAATAAAACTTTTTCCACTTGTCTTACTAAGACAAAGAACAAACTGAAATTTCCATGGTTAGAACACTCATAATCTTCTGTCCCTCTGCAGCTTTTATTTTTATGTTCTTGAATGATTTGGGACTGGAATATCATTTCTCACAATTTTACACAAATAGAAATATACAAGCAAGTATAAACAATGTACTTTTTGGAAATAAGACATTCAGAACATTGAGATAAAGGAAAGCACGCTAATATTGCTTTTACTTTGCCTAAGTGTCTGTATAAGCATGGCCTTCAAGAACATTCAGACAAATCAGGAATAATAAACTGTCTTTAAAATAAATGGAACAGGACAAAGTAATGAATTCATGGATAAATATCCTAATAGCTGTTTTCTACTCTGATTATAGGCACCTATCATAGACCAGACAATCCTAGTGTAACCCAAAATTGTCCATGTCTTCATATAATCTCCTCCCATTGGATGTGGGTGGGACTGTGACTCAATTCTAAACAATGAAATCGATAAAGCTGATGAAGTATCACTCCCAACCTAACATTATGTTTTATTTATACATATAAATATGTATAGTTATAACATGTATAAATACAAGTAATTTATATATAAATTATACATATAAATATTTATTATATCATAGAAACCCTGGAATCATAATAGTGTCTTGTTTTAAGTCACTAAGTTTGTGATGATTTGTTACACAGCAATAGAAAACTAATATTGTTCTGGTCTACTGCAGTTTAGCCTGGTAAATCTTATAAATATTCACTGAGCTGACAGGATAGAGCCGAATACTCTACAGTAAGAGTCTAGATTCATCAGTATTAGCTATTCAATTTTGGGTAAGTTCTTTAATTTTATTGAGCATCAGTTTTCTCATGTATAAAAATGGCAATACTCTTAACTACCTTGCATGTTTTGTATAAGGATTAGAAACAATAAACGTAAAATGCGTGGTGCATAAGCATTCACTAAATAGGAACTCAATAGGTAGTTGAAACTTGGCCTGCTGCTTTGGGCCATGAAGACCAGAAGGTACTCTGCAGATTTACTTTCAAAGAAGATGCTGTTGTCTTTCCAGTCCTGGTGGTGACCACTGAGACCCACTGTCTGTATTCTGTCACTTAGGCCAATGATTTTACTGATCACGTGGGCAAGAGGCAGCTTGAGTTAAAGGTAAGATTTAGGCCATCAACAGAGCAAGTCTATGTAGACTGTATAGGTTCAAACATATATTTTGAGTTTAATCACATCCATTTCTAAACCACAAAAGAACTGGTCACAGATTAAAAAAAGGAAATTGTGTAGCCAGTAAATATCGTTTTCCATAAGTAAGAAAAAAATTAAAATCACTTAAAGGCTTAAAGTTCTTAGTTTAGTCAGGTAAAATTGCTTAGCAGATCTTAGTACTAATTATAGTAATTTAGTCTCTCTCATATAAGTAGGTTTCTGGGGAACTTTAATCAAAGGAGAGTGAAGCTGTACAAATACTTTAATTTTACTGTTTCCATCTTTTTTCAGTTCTTCATATCTGTTTCCATTTGGTTTAGTTCAAGAATGGCTGGGTTTAACCAATACAGTGGGGATTCATTATCAATAAAAGTCAAAAGAGGATTATTTTACAATAATAAATGTCATAAAAAACAGGCTATTCCTGGGAGAATATTTCTCCAAGTGGGACTAATAAAATCACAGTTTCTCATCAGCCATAACTGCACAATACAGAGGGCAAGGTGGTACAAATAGCAAAGCTCTGACTCAGGGAAAAAATCTTTTTCTTAATAGTTATATAAGAGAATAGAAATAGGAATATAATATACCGCAATTTCAGCCAGTGCTTTATATTTATATAAACCATTTTGGTTTGGTCTGGTTTGATTTCGTTTGACTCACTTGGATTGGTAACATTAAAATAACACATTACTATATATATATATATATATATTTTTTTTTTTTTTTTTTTGAGATGGAGTTTAGCTCTTGTTACCGAGGCTAGAGTGCAATGGCATGATCTTGGCTCATGGCAACCTCTGCCTCCTGGGTTCAAGCAATTCTCCCGCCTCAGCCTCCCGAGTAGCTGGGACTACAGGTATGCGCTACCATGCCCAGCTCATTTTTGTATTTTTAGTAGAGATGGGGTTTCACCATGTTGACCAGGATGGTCTCGATCTCTTGACCTCGTGATCCACCCGCCTCGGCCTCCCAAAGTGCTGGGATTACAGGCGTGAGCCACCACACCCGGCCTACAGAATATTATGAAAGGACAGAACCTTCCACTTCTATGTCAGGAATTTGTGCTCTAAACACACACTGAACACTTCCACCAAGGAAAACAGTCTCTGGGAGCAGAGGAAATTATGGTGCATGCACTGTTCCTTTTGTGAATCCTTACTAACTCTGAAAGCTACACAGTCAGAAAGGATCCAATATTTATTTTTACCTCAGAAAGGGAAAGTATGATTGTGCCATATAAAACTGCTCTCAAGCTAACACCAGTGTGCATATTAATATTCCAAATCTTTCAGGCCACAGTCCCACTATGAAAATAAGGAAAATATTCTTGATTGCTTCTTTTACTAACATTTACTCCTATTCCAATATTTTGCATATGTTTTAGTGAAAAATTTCGACAAAATATTTTTCCACTTTTTTGAAAGTTAATGAGATTAGTGAGTATGCAGAATTCAAAACACAGATCAATGGAGTCAGTGATATATTCATTGTACTGAGTGAACTTGAAGTTTCATATCTGGTTATATTCCTACAATTATAATGACAAAGCCATTCATTTCTATATAGCTCATAATTAAAACTGTAACAAGTCATTACACAAAACTTGTAAGATTTTATAAGCATAATAAATATCACTATATATATGAACTTGAATAAAATTAAGAATTTTTTTATGTTTCATAGTATACAAAAATATTAAATATATTAAAATATTAACTACTTATGACAAATGCCAAAGATAAGTATTTTGAAATTAATGTATATGCATGCATAATTAATTTATATCGTTCATGTTTACCAAAAAAAGATTCAAAGCATATTTATTTCATCATAGAAAATTCATAAGAACTGTAATGAAGAGCAATTGATAATAGTTTTTTTAAATGGTCTATATTTTTACTAGGCATCTTGGATTTCTCTGAGGTACAAGTCTCAGAACATCCTCCAAAAGAATCAATCAAGAGTAAGATGTAGTGAGAGACTTATGCCCAAAAAAAGCCATTCTGTTGCTGAGTTATACCCATGTTTATATCAAAGCAAAGATTTATAATGTCAGACTCAAAATACCCAGAAAATGTGTTTATTAAGAAAATAACATTATCACATTCCTTCAATGGTGCAAAATAGCTTATATTTTAATGCTCACCAAATCTCTCCTCTTCCAGTCATGTGTACATTAAACAGTAATCTAAATCCAGGCCACTGCTTTGCACTCTCACTCCTCTTCCAAGATAATGTTGGGACAATTGCACATCTTATTTGTGAGTCTGTAAGCGTATTCTGTCCTTGCCTGCCTCTGGCTCCTGTTCCTGCTTTTCCTCAGCTGGGAATATTTTCCAAATACTCTTCTTTCCCTGCATCTCCATCAGGCCTTTATAAATGTTACTCATTCTTCAAAACACAGCTAAAATGTCACTTCCCCTCTGAAGTCTTCAGTCAGCAGAAGCAGGAATGAATGAATCACATCTTCCTCGGGGCTCCCTAGCAATGTGTTTATACTTAACTTTCGACACTTGCCAATTTATGCTTTTTGTTATGGTAATTTTGAAACATATTTTTCTTCCCAAGTAGATTGTAAAAAACATTTAGGCCAGAGATGACACCAGTAAACACTGGATGAATTTAATTTAATTGCAAATGTGCTCAAAATGGGTAGAAGAAAATGAAAATATGTGTTTAGCTCTTATTGTTGAAATATATTTCTCCCCAACTTCACAATTATTTCTAGTAGTAAATGAACTCAGAGATATTGTTCATAAATATAGGCTCTTAATAGATATTTTCTGATGAGATGTCCTTTTCCGAAATTTCTTACGAGGAACACAAAAGCTCTGGAAACATTTTTTTTTCTTTCCTGGAGTCTAAATAGCCACAGTAGATAGTTTTCTTTACTACTCCTCAATTAAATTGTTAATTAAGCTTTTTCTAACCCTGTTTAGACCAGTGGTTATCAACTTTTTGGCAAATAAGCATCTCTTGTCAATATCAACAATATCCGAACTCTCTATCACCGTTTTTCAGTTGTCATATCCTCAGCACATAAAACAGTGCTTAGCTTATTGGCGTTCTTCTAGATCACTCCTGCTAGTGCCCTACTCCAACATTCCTTAGACCTCAAGGAAACCTTGAATTAATTGCACCATCACTTGTTCACTGTTCCCCCACCACCCACCAACTCTCCACACTCTCATTCCCCTCCATGCTGAATTTAGCATCTAGGATTCATCATTATATTTCTCCTTTGCATACATCCCCAACTCACTCCATCGTACAAGCTGGGCTACGATCCAACCCTCGTTAAACCCAACTCTCCGCATATTCTACTCCAGCCTCGGCAGGTGAAAATGGCTGCAGAAGAACACTCTCTGTGCTGAGCTTCTTCATTTTGAATCTGTATCCTTGAATCACTAGTGGAACTGAAGTGCTACACTGAGCAGTCCGGCTCTATCCTTCTTTTTTTTTTGCACACATAGGCATACATATTTATTCATTAAATATTTCTTGAATGCCTACAGTGCATCTAAATATATTTGGCCACAGTAGACCATTTTTTTTTTTTTTGAGAGAAGGTCTTGCCCAGGCTGGAGTGTGGTGGCACAGTCTTGACTCACTGTAACTCTATTATTCTTAACAGATAACTTGGCTTCAGATTTCACAGAGATTTTGCACTTGCTCTCCTCAAATTTTCCAAATAACTCACATGTGTAACCTGACCCTCTGCATGTCCCCCATTATGCTGGATGAACTGTCTGTATGTCTGTCTATGGTCTATTTACACAAGAAAAATACAGCTCAGAAAGGGTTAGGAACGTGTTCATGTGAGGGTCTAGCCTTTGAACTTATGAACTTAGGCATTCTGATGCTCATAAATAGCCAAAGTAAACATTATTTTCTAGGGTGGCAAAATGATAAGTAACGTGAAGAAACACTAGTTAGACAAGCTTGGGTTCAAATCACGACATCACCTTGAACTAGTTGCCCAATCTTTTTCGTAGTATTGAAGTTCTCAAGGCCTATATTTTCTCATTTGTAAAATGAGGATAATAATGGTTGTGTTACAATTAATTGTTAGGCCATTACTGAGCATTAAGCAGGTACCCTATAAATTTTAATGTTCTTCTCTTCCACTTACAAAGAAACTGAGTCTTGGTCACATATTCTTTGCATGGCCCATGGAGAAAAACATGGCAGAAATTACATAACTGTGAGTTAATACATCAGAAAACAAGTAAAGAATCAGCAAAGAGACATTGACTGAAACATGCACATTTGAGTTCATTTCACTTTGAACTTTTAAATATTATTGGGCATTACTCTCTTCATCCTAATCTGAGACATAAATATCAACTATAAATTAGTTAATTTTGATAGGACAAGGTAGGTCAGAAGAATGCACAAAGTGTCCCACGATGGGGCACCTGGAATTTCTTCCTATCATAACCCATCATTGCTCTATAGTCAACAGCTCACAATAGTGTGTTTCTGTTGTTTATCTTACCTTTCTTACCTAACTGTATGGTCATACGGCTTGCAAAATAGCCTATTTGTACCTTTCCAGTTGTAATTACCTCAAGTGGTGCCTTCTAATCATGGCAAAGATAAAAGACAGGCACGAAGGCCCCCGCAGTGACACTTGAAAAGTTGGCCACTTAGAAATGTTGTCAATGAGAAATTTTTGAAGCCATCTTTTAAATCCTCATGTCTAGTGTTACCATATTGTGATAGGCGACTTTAAAAGAGAGAATAAATCTAAGCTACTATTCTTTCTGCAAGTTGCAGATTTATTTCCTTTTCAAATTATAGCCTTCACTCTTGCTTAATTTTCATTGTCCTAATAATTCATCGCAGTAGGCTTCATCTCAATGTGACAGCAAAAAAATGGAACCTTTGCTGGTGCTCAATGAATTCATATGTGAAGAAAGAATTTATTCAGAATAAATGTTAATAAAATGCAAGCACAGATTGCCAGATAATGTTAAGACACAGCTATATATAGACAATCAAAGGAGGTTGCTTCAGATAAAATCTTATATTATTTATGATTACTATTTAATTTTTCAATTCCAGATAATTTACCATTACTAAAATGGTTATGATTGAAGCTGACCTCAATGTCACTCTTATCCAACTAAGAGCACAAGTAAATATGTAATTTAAAATACCAAATACTTAAAATCCTATCAATAGAAGTTGAAAGTTAGCAGATAAATTTCAGTGAATAATACCACTTTAAAAAAAATTAGCATATCCAATCTGTACTCATAGTACCTATGGTAAATAAGGGAGTGAAAGCTAGGAAATACAAAATAAAATTTGGAATACGAATTTAAATTCAGCTTTCACTGAAACACCTTTTTCCTCTAGCCCAAATAAATACCCTTATGTCTGCAAACAATTACAAGACACAGAACCCACATGTCACTTCCTTTGAAATCTGTCATACTTTCTAAGGATTTGCCAATGTATAGAACAGTAAGTGCAGATGTGCCCAAAATAAACTCTTTTCTGTGTTAGGGTAGAGAGATCCCAAATGTTGTGCATTTATTATTTTAACTGATGATTATTACAAACATCACATATAAGTTTTCAGTTCCATTTGGCTAATGAAGGGATAGCAAATTCAAATTACTTCAGGTGCCTGACAAAAAAATGCAAATGTAGAACCCAGAACAGTGCACCCTGTTTTGAAGAGAAGAGGGCATGCCCTTTGTAAAAGTATTCAAATTTTAAAAACATATTAAACACTCCAATGGATCAATCTCCTTTAGTCACCAGTTTTTGATCCCTGGTCCACATCATCTAGCTTTATTCCCTAACATGAAATTATAGAATGAGTACTCCTTTAAAGAGCAACTATAAGGGACAAAAAGCTTAAAAAGTCAGCTATCGCTGTTGGGATTTCCTACTGATATAATTTCTTGCAGCTGAGTAAGTCTTAAGAAGCATCAGCAGAGGCAGAGTTGCTTAATAGTAAGGAATACATAGATCAGTGGAGACATAAGGTATTCCTCAGCTTAAACAGAATGATGACCTCTGAATATGTGTGGCAGTCTATTTTCCTGATGATTACTGACTTGCAGCAGAGTACGTCTGTGGCCTCAGGAAATCCTAAAGTTCATAGCTTCTTTAAGATGGTTGCTCCAGGAATACCCCAGTCTTTTAGAAATACTGAGCAAATCCTAGCTTAACCTATTTTGGAAAAGCACAGTGTACCTTATATGGACATTCAGATATTAAAACTGTTGTTTACGCAGGAAACTGTTCAGGAAGGCCTGCCTTAACATTTCTAGCAGCAAGCAAAATTCATGACTTTCATTATTTTAAAGCAAGCGCTCAGCATAATGTCAACTCCTATACTCCAGGGTCTCTTCTAGGATGTCAGAATCTGTCTAACTTGTTCATTGATTTGTGCAAGTTTCCGTATTGTGCTTGTTCATTAATTATCAAACAGCTGGAGAAGAGGCTATGAATTTTGGCACAGCAAGTTATGTTCTTATTACTGGTTAGAAAAGGTTAAAGAAGTAATTCTTTCTCAAATATTTCAATATGACAAACTGAGTTTTAAAATAATAATTCTTGCTTAGGATGTAATTTATTCATTCTGTTGTCTTATCAAGTAAATAGTTGCCTCCTCCATGTGAGTTCATCATGCTCAGTAGTTACACATGGAGATTTAACTAATTTAAGATTGCTTTCGGGCTCTACAGATGGGCAAATTGCATCCAAAATACTCCTTTGTTAAAATGTGAACTTTTAAAATAAAAACAAAAATGAATCTTGATGTTTACCATGAACATGATCAGAAATTAACATCCACATGTTTACTAGATTGCTTCTTCATTTTTGGCCAGCTCAACATTAAAATGAAGTAGAACAGAATAAATATTATGGGAAGAAAAAAAAAACCTGTATGCTCTAAGAGTTTAGATAAGAGTTAATGATGTATATCCTTCTCCCTAACAGGAGCAAAACATCCAGGAAAAAAGAAAAAAAAACATGACAACAAGACAGAGAAATAGACTTGCTGTTATCCAAATGATTCAATTAAAGTTTCCTGAAGTCATCTCAAATCAAGCATTTTAAAAGAATTTCTAAGGATTTGCCAATGTACAGAATTGTAAGTGCTGATGTGCCCAAATAAAGTCAGTAAAATAAGATAAAGTCAGTAAAATGTTTCAATTTTTAGTATTCTATCTTTTTCTCATCAAAGATGATATAGGAAGAAGACGATAAGTTCCAGAGATCTCACTGTTTCCCTTTTGCTTGCTTCCATAAAATAAACTTCTTATTGAAAGCAAAGCCCATTTCCATCTGACTGTCTCAGCTATGCTGACTCTACCACCAAGATGGTATGGCATGGTTTCTTAATCCAATTCTTCAGTAAAAGCATATTTGTAAAATCATTTACTGTAAAATTTTGTAATTACAATAGGAAAAATATACCAGTATGACTTGTCTTACTAAAGTTTGCTTTTAACCTTGGTCTCTTTTTAATACATTGTAATATTCTTATTTTTGCTCTTATTATTATTTTATCATTGCTTGTGTTTTTATTGTTTTAATAATTAAGCCATCCAATTGCTTAGAGGGTAATTATCAGAAATAAAAGGGTTGTAAAGACAGTCACCAAAATGAAAGGGAAAGTCATTTAAAATCTGTCTAAAGTTTAATTGAGTAAGTACTTTATACACATGGTAGAGTATAATCAAAATTCTTGGTGTAGACTTAGACGTTTTGACACCAAAAATCAGAAGATGAGACAGTTGTAACTCATCTCCAGACTCTTTATTCCAAACCTCTTTCACAAGACTGCATTGTACTTTATTGTGTCCATCTCCAAAACCTCTTAAGGGTGGCATTCAGCTCATTCAAATTTCTAGGATGCTACTTTTTCACCTTGGCTGTGGTAATCTAAGTCTCTGTAGTCCAAGAATGTAAACTGGATAATACACCATTTTTATTTACTACATTTCTCTGAAAAGGACTGGCTAATTAAGAACATCACAAATTTCAGAAACAAATTTTAAATGCTCACTAGGTTAAAAACACTATCCATAGCTGAACAATAAGACAGGGACTAACACAGGGTCAGCTTTCTACAGAAATATTATTAAAAACTTTGGAAAGAAAAGTATGCTCTTACAAACCAAAACTGTAAGTCATTTTTATATATAAATACAAGTAAACCAATACATATTTTTAAAGTCTATCGTGGAGATTATATGCCTATGCTTTTTTGACTAGATCAAGTAAAAGCAGCTGAAGAGACAGGAAAAAAAAAGGAGACGCCACAAGAGTATTTTAGTTACACATACATTTATTGGATTTGTAGATTTTATTCCAAAATGTGAAAGTTGCAAATATTGAAAAATACACGTCGTCTGCAAATAAAGACAATTTGGCTTCCTCTCTTCCTGTTTGAATATCATTTATTTCTTTCTCATCTGATTGCCCTGTCCAGAACTTCCAATACTATGTTGAATAGGAGTGGTGAGAGAAGGCATCCTTGTCTTGTGCTGGTTTTCAAGGGGAATGCTTCCAACTTTTGCCCATTCAGTATGATATTGGCTGTGGGTTTGCCATAAATAGCTCTTATTATTTTGAGGTATGTTCCATCAATATCTAGTTTATTGAGAATTTTTAACATGAAGGGATGTTGACTTTTACTGAAAGCCTTTTCTGTGTCTATTGAGATAATCGTGGTTTTTGTCTTTAGTTCTGTTTACGTGATGAATTACACTTATCGATTTGCATGTGTTGAACCAACCCTGCATCCCAGAGATGAAGCCAACTAGATCATGTTGGATAACCTTTTTGATGTGCTTCTGGATTTGGTTTGCCAGTATATTATTGAGGATTTTTGCATCTATGTTGATCAGAAATATTGACCTGAAGTTTTATTTTTTTGTCTGACAGATTTTGGTATCAGGATGATGCTGGCCTCATAAAAAAGAAGTCCCTCTTTTTCAGTTGTTTGGAATATTTTTGAAAAAAAAATCGTAACAGCTCCTCTTTGTACCTCTGGTAGAATTCAGCTGTGAATCAGTCTGGTCCTGAACGTTTTTGGTTGGTAGGCTATTTATTACTGCCTCAATTTCAGAACTTCTTATTGGTCTACTTAGGGATTCTTTCTAGTTCAGTCTTGAAAGGCTGTATATGTCCAGGAATTTATCAATTTCT
This sequence comes from Cacajao melanocephalus, assembly GCA_963573385.1. NCBI lineage: Eukaryota > Metazoa > Chordata > Mammalia > Primates > Pitheciidae > Cacajao > Cacajao melanocephalus. The sequence continues at coordinate 78,982 of CAUYLG010036036.1, forward strand.
TCTAGATTTTCTAGTTTGTTTGAATAAAAGTATTAAATAGTATGCTCTGATGATTGTTTGTATTTGTATGGAGGTCAGTGGTGATAGCCCCTTTATCATTTTTTATTGTATCTACTTGATTATTCTCTCTTTTCTTTTTTATTAGTCTAGCTCATGGTCTATTTTATTAATTTTTTTCAAAAAAACAGCTCCTGGATTCATTGATATTTTGAAGGGTTTTTCACATCTCTATCTCCTTCAGTTCCACTCTGATCTTGGTAATTTCTTGTCTTCTGCTAGCATTGGGGTTTGTTTGCTCTTGGTTCTCTAGTTCTTTTAATTGTGATGTTAGGGTGTCAATTTGAGATCTTTCTAGCTTTTTGATGTGGGCATTTAGTGCTACATATTTCCCTCTTTACACTGCTTTACCTGCGTCCTAGAGATTCTGGTCTGTTGTTTCTTTGCTCTCATTGGTTTCAAAAAACTTCTCGACTTCTGCCTTAATTTCATTATTTACCCAATGTAAGGCCGATAGCCTCGCCAGGAGCCAGATGGACAATACTCACCCCCTCCGCACCTGGTAACACTTATCAGGAGGCCGGACGTCCTACTGGCGCCTGCCTTCTCCATGCAGGCTCCCCACACCCACTCCTGCATTCCACCCCTAGCCCACACTCAGCACTAAATCATACTGTCAGCCCAAAATTCAAAAATCCCGTCGAGAGCCTAACCAATGGCAGCTCACCAAGTCCGGGCCCAGTCTCTCTCTCTGACCAATACAGGTGCCCATGCTTTGTTTCCTCACCGGTCAATCTGTTACTTGCTCCAGCCCGCCTGTGGGTACCTCTGCTGGGCTGCCAATAGCAACTTGTCGAGTCCAGGTCCAGTCTTTCTATGACCAATGCAGTTGCCCATGCTTTGTTTCCCCACTGACCAATCTACTGCCCTTACCCCCTATAAAACCCCACGCCCAGAACGGCCGGGTGCGACTTCTCTGGCCCCTCTCTCTCTCTGT
>CAUYLG010036037.1:0-11657 GCA_963573385.1 Cacajao melanocephalus
AGAGATAGCATGGGAAGAAAAGCTAGATATAGGTGAAGGGGAGGAAAGCAGCAAATCACACTGCCACGTGTGTACCTATGCAACAATCTTGCATGTTCTTCACATGTACCCCAAAACCTAAAATACAATAAAAAAAAAAGAAAAAAAAAAAAGAATTCAGCAGAGTTGTATGTGTTTATCTGTGCTGAAATAGGAGCACTCGTCTACCCGTTTATATACATGCACATTGCTCTTGCCTTTGAAGTTTTCTGTATGCTGCTTTCTCATCTTATTGCTTTCCCTTCCCTGTCCATGGTGACATGATTTAAACTGTGAGTTTTTCAGTTTTTGCTTTGCTTTATGATTTTGCCACATTCTGTGTTCCTAAACAATATGTTTATTTTTTTCATATTCTAGAATGTTATATAAATGAATCATGTTGTATATATTCTTCTGTGACTTGGTTTTAATTTTATTTCCTTTATTTATTTTTCATGAAATTTTATATATTTAAGATGTACAAAATGATGTTTAGGAATACATATACACAGTGAAATGATTAATACGATGAAGCAAACATAACTGCAATTTTGTACTGTGACTTGTATTTTCTACCCATGTCATGTTCCTGTGGTTCTTCCATGCTATTGCTTATAACTAAAATTTGTTCACTTTCATTAACATACAATATTTCTCTATAGAAATACACCACAATTTATTTGTAATTTCTCCCTTTAAGAAGTTTTCCTGAGAAAGAGTACATGGTAGGTAAGTATACTGACACTTTGCATGTCCAAAGCTGTTATTTACTCTCATGCCTGATTCTATTTGACTGGGCATAAAATTTTATGTTGGAAAATTTTTTCTCAAATTTTGAAGGCATTGTTCAAATGCCTTCAGGCTGCTAGTGATCCAACATAGAATTCTAATACAATTCATTTCTTTATTTTTTGTAGAAAGCCTGTATTAACTAGAGGTTTATCAGGTATTCCTGTTGATCACAGGGTTCTGACATTTTATGAAGTGTGTTGGTAGACTTTTTTGCCCATTGTGATGGGCGCTTGGAATGTGGAAACTCCTGTCTTTCTGTTCTGGAAAACTTTCTTCAGTGATTTTATTCCTTCTGTTTTCTCCTGAAACTGCTATTATTTGGATATAGAATTTCCTAGGAAAGCCTTCAAATTGTTTTATCTTTCATTTGCTATTTTCCATCTTTTAATTTTTTTGATATACTTTCTGAGATATTTTTATCAAATTTTCCTACCAAGACTTTTATTGAGTTTTTCATTTATACCACTATACTACTAATTTCCAAGCACTCTTTTCTTATTGTCTAAATGTTTCTTTTTAAATTAAAAGTAATAGGTCCTGTTTTTGTTTAACAGTTGTAATTTCTTATCTTTTTGATGATAATGTTTATAGTATTTTTCCTTGTCTGTACAAAGTGTTTATTTCCTTTTAGTTGCCTTTGTCCTGTATGATTGTTTTCAGCTCTAAAGCTAGAGGCTTTCTCTGGTTGTTGGCTGATCTGTCTGCTTAGTCATATAGAAGAGTGGGGCCCTGAAAGGCTCATTGGAAGCTTTAAGTTATGAGGGATCTTATTGAAGGCTCCACTGCAGAGTGACTATCTGGATTGTTTCTTTGGAAACCCCTGATGTTAGTACCTTTAAGTCTTTTATCTTGAGATGGTTTTGTTCTCTAGAGAAGGGTATATCAGTCTATCTGCCTGGCTGCCAGCATCATGAGAGCCAAACAGGGACAGAGAGTTGGAAGTTTCAGCACTCAGTATGTAAAGTTTTGCTTCACCTACCTGTTTGCATTTAGCATTACCTGCTCTTCATTGTTTCTGGTGTTCTTAGTGCAGAAACTTCTGTTTTACCTTCTTCAGAAAATAGAGCTCCAGTCTATTGCTGACATGAGGGAGGAGACAGGCATTAATTATGTTCTGAATAGGTATTCAGCCAGTTCTCCAGTTTGTTTCTCTCACCCCTTATGTCACCTTTCAGAGATACCTGGTATCTTCAATTCTTGAGACTTCAGAGTGTTCTACACCATAAATTGCATGGGGACAGAGATTTTCTATCTACCTTAGACCTTTCCCAGGTTAGTGATCTATCGTGTATCTGCTTTGTTATTTTCATATTTTTATTTATTTATTTTTAAAGATTGGAGTCTCACTGTTTCACCCAGGCTGGAGTACAGTGGCTCATTCCTAGTTCACTGTAGCCTCAAACCCCTAGGTTTAAGTGATCTTCCCGCCTTAGCCTCCTAAGTAGCTAGGATTACAGGCATGTGCCACCATGCATGGCTAATTTTTATTTATTTGATTTTATTGTAGACATGGAGTCTCATTATGTTGCCAAGGCTGATCTTGAACTCTTGGCCTCAAGAGATCCTCCTGCTTTGGCCTTCCAAAATGTTGGGATTACAGGTGTGAGTCACAACACCTGGCCTTCCATATTTTTATTTGTCTTTTTGATCATTTGCCTTTCTTTCTCCTCTACCTCTTCCCCTTGCTGCTTCTCCTCTTCTTTCTTCTACTTTCCCTCCTCCTTTTATTCTTTCTTTCTTATATAAGACAAAAATAATTCTTAAAGAGAAGGTTTCGTGGAGAGGAATACGTGAGCATTCGTATTTGTTCACGCTAAACTTAAGAACACAAGAACACATAGTCTTGTATTGCTTTGAAATTCTGAATTTAGGAGATCAAATACTGATAGTTAACATGGTAGCTAGTGATTTTGTTCCTTTTACTTTTAATGATACTGACTAAAAAAGGAAAAAAAGAGGGAGAGGAATAAATAAATCTATGATTAATGTGAATATTATAAATAAAATCAAAAGTTACTGTTCTGCACAATGTAATTTTTAACAAGGACACATAAAACAAATGAGACAAAGGTTCTACTTTAGACATTTAGTACAAAGAATGGTGTCAGTTTTTGAGCTTTCAAATTTTAAAGGAGTGTCCCAAGAGTCAAAAAAACAAAACCTGCAGAATTTCAGTTGAGGGTGAGGTGAGGGTGGAAGGGGAGTAAATTCTGTAGTTGGGAAATCGGTTCTGGATAAAAGAATAAGAAAATTCTCTAGGGAACAAATCAGCTGTGGGACAAATTTTAGTTTCTGTTCTTTCCCAAGTTGAGGAGTTCTCATTGCATATGTGCCTTGGATGTTATAAAACCCTTTCTTTGTCTGGCAATTTGCTGCCTGCCTGATTTTAACTATCAAGCTGTAGAGAAGCTCCAGTTATGATGGTTTCAAAAGAAAAGATGGAAAACCAGTAAGGAGATTTGCTAAGCAAACAGAGAGTCAGGAAGGGAATTATTTTAACCTGAGAGTCTGTAGAAAAGAACCTGACGTTTTGGTTTTTGGCTAGTTTACGGCTGGGAAAAGGATTGGGAAAATTTTTGAGACAGAAGAAGTGATGTGTGGGGGGGCCTACAAAGTGAGTGTGGTGCTAAAGGGGCTTGAGGTGTTTCTCGTGAATATGCTTTTCTCTGGTTCCTGCCAGAGGTGAAGATGTGGCCTTCACTTTTAGCTTATTTAAGTGTCTGTGACACCTAGGCAAATCAGGTGCCAGTACTCCAGACTGTACAACCATGATCCAAGAATGGAAATAATCTAGTAATTCAGAATTTAGTATCCGAAATGATAAATTTGGCTCAGAATATTTTCAACTGCTGGCTTGTATTATTTCCTAACTCTGTGTGACTTCCCATGTGTTTTTGCAATGCTTCCCTATGGATATTGCCAGAAGCTTGAGGCACAAGTCACATGCATCATTCATTCACTCAACAATTGTTTATTGAGAGTCTATGATATTGCAGTCACTTTGCTAAAGTTGAAAGAGTTGAAGATTACTAGCACAGTCAAGGAGCTTAGATAATTTTTTAACATTTTATTGTTTACCAAGGAATTTTCTTATACACTAACCATTAGTTAACTTAATCAGTAATCAACTAATTGATACACAATTGATTTCATTATTTGTGGATTCCATATTAGCAAATTTTCCCGCTTGCTAAAATTTATTTGTAACACCAAAATCAATACTTGTAGCGCTTCATGGTCATTCATGGACATGTGAAGGCACAGAGCAGTGAACAATTTGAGTGTCACTTATAAGTGGGAGCTAAGCATAGGGTACACATAGAGATAAAGATGGAACAATACCTTTAGGGAACATCAACGGTAGTATTCTTCATGGCCTGGGATGGTGGTGGCTATAGGGCAAGGCTCCTCTGCTTTTGGAAAGGGGAAAAAAGAGTGGGAAGGATTGTGTCATGTGATTTGAGCACCAGCTCAGCTACAGTACCGTAGAACACCAGGTAAACTTCAAAGGCTTTTGACTCTAGTCCCTGAGTCCTGTACAACACTTCTGGACTCACCTAGGGCTTAGGGGACCTCACTGCCCTGAAGGGAAGGAAACAGGCCTAACTGGCTTTGCCACCTGCTTATTGTAAAGCCCCAGGTCCTTTGCAAAGGGAGACAGTAGCCAGGAAGTGGTTACAGCAGGCCTTGAGAGAGACCCAGTCCTGTGCCAACTTTAGTTCTGACCCACACATTGATTTGGTGGTGGTCGCAGGGGTGCTTGTGTCATTCCACTTCCAACTTTAGGTGGCTCATAAAAGAGAGGGGTAGAGAAGGAGAGAGAGAGAGAGAGAGAGAGAGAGAGAGAGAGAGAGAGAGAGAGAGACTGACTTTGTATGTTTAGGAAGAAGTAAGGGAAGAGAATAAGTGTTTCTAGTTTTTGCCTGGTAATCCAGAGAATTCTCCTGGATCTTATCCAAGACCATCAAGGTGGTACCTCTGAGTCCGCAAGAACCAGAGTTACTGGGCTTGGGGTGCCCCCTAAACCAGGTAAAACTTAGATCACAACACTCAAGTCCTTCCAAATATCTGGAAAGCCTTCCCAAAAAGGACAGCTACAAATATGTTCAGACAATGAAACCCACAATAAATATATAAATCTTCAATGACCATACACTGAAGGATATCTACTAGCATCAACACCATCCCGTAAAACATGACCTTACCAAAACAACCAAATAAGGCACTAGGGAGCAATCCTGGAGAAACAGATATATGTGACCTTTCAGATAGAGATTTCAAAATAGCTGTGGTGAAGATACTCAAATTCAAGATAACACCGAGAAGATTCAGAATTCTATCAGATAAATTTAACAAAGAATGAAATAATTAAAAAGAATCAAGCAGAAATTCTTCAGCTCGAAAATGCAGTTGTCATACTGAAGAATGCATCAGAGTTCATTAGTAGCAGAATTGGTCAAGCAGAAAAATAATTAGTAAGCTTGAAGGCAATCTAGTTAAAAATACACAGTCAGGAGACAAAAAATAACAACCCTGAAACACACCTACAGGATCTAGAAAATAGCCTCAAAAAGACAAAATCTAAGAGTTATTGGTCTTAAAGAGGAGGTAGAGAAAGAGATAGCAGTAGAAATAATCTTAAAATGGATAATAACACAGAACTTCACAAACCTAGAGAATTATATCAATATCATAGTATGAGAAGGTTGTAGAACACCAAGTAGATTTAAGCCAAAAAAGCCTAGCTCCAGGCATTAATAATAAAACTCCCAAAAGTCAAGGATAAAGAAAGGATCCTAAAAGCATCAAGAGAAAAGAAACAAATAACATTATAATGGAACTCCAGTACATCTGGCAGCAGACTTTTCAATGGAGACCTTATAGGCCAGGAGAAAGTGGCAAGGCATATTTAAAGTGCTGAAGAGTAAAATCTTTACCCTAGAATAGTATATCTGGCAAAAATATCCTTCAAACATGAAGGAAAAATAAAGAATTTTCCAGACAAACAAAAGCTCAGGGACTTCAGTAACACCAGACCTGCTCTACAATAATGGTAAAGGGATTACTTCAATAATAAAGAAAATGATTTATTGAACAATACATAATTACCTGACGGTATGAAAATTAATGGTAATAGCAAGTACACAGAAAAACAGAATACTATAACACTCTAACTGAATTTTGGAAAGTATACAAATACATGTAACCTAATAGACAATATGCTCCTGAATGGCCAGTGGGTCAATGAAGAAATTAAGAGAAAATTTAAAAATTCCTTGGAACAAATGATAATGGAAACACAACATATGTGTTATGTACTAAGCAAAAACAGTACTAAGGGGAACATTTATACCTGTAAATGCTCACAATAAAAAAGAGAAAAATTTCAGATGAACAATAACAATTTATCTAAAAGAATTAGAAAAGCAAGAGCAAACCAAACCCAGAACTAATGGAAGAAATAATGAACATCAGAGCAGAAATAAGTGAAATTGAAATAAAAAATACAAAAGATCAATAAAATGAAAAATTTAGTTGTTTAAAAAAGTTAAACAACATTGACAAACCTTTAGCCAGACTAAGAAAACAAGGGAGGATGCAAATAAAATCAGGAATGAAAAAGAAGATATTACAACTGATACTACACAAATTCAAAGGATCATAATGATTCAAAGGGTCATTATGAGCAACTGTATGCCAATAAATTGGAAAATATAGAAGAAATAGACAAATTCCTAGATACATAGAACCCACCAAGATTGAACCAAGAAGAAATACAAAATCTGAACAGACCAAAAACAAGAGTGAGATTGAATCTGTAATAGAAAGTCTTCCAGTAATGAAAGGCCCAGGACCTGATGGCTTCACTGCTAAATTCTATCAGACATTTAAACAAGAACGAATACCGATCCTACTCAAATTATTTCAAAAAACAGAGGAGTAGGAAATACTTCCAAATGCATTCTATGAGGCCATTATTACCCTGATACCAAAACAAGACAGACACATATCAAAAAAAAAAGAAAAAAAAAAAAAGAAAAAGAAAAAAGAAAACTACAAGACAATATCTAAAGTACTGATGCAAAAATCCACAACAAAATAGTAGTAAACTGATTTCAACAGTATCTTAGAAAGGTAATTTATTATGACCAAGCAGAATTTATCCTTGGGATGCAAGGATGATTCAACATATGCAAATTGATCAATGTAATACATTATATCAACAGAATGAAGGCTAAAAACCATATGATCATTTCAATTGATGCTAAAATGCATTTAATAAAATTCTACATTCCTTCATGATAAAAACCTTTAAAAAAATAGTGATAGAAGGAACTTAACATAAAGCCATATATGACAGACTCACAGCTAGTATCATTCTGAATGGAGAAAAACTGAAAGTCTTTCCTCTAAGATCTGGAACATGACAAGGATGTTCACTTTTACCACTGTTATTCAACATAGTACTGGAAAGTCCTCGCTAGAGCAATCAGACGAAAGAAATAAAGGACATCCAATTTGGGAAGGAAGAAGTCAAATGGTCCTTGTTTGCAGGTGATATAATCTCATATTTGGAAAAATCTATAGACTCCACCAAAAAGGTATGAGATTCAATGCAATCCCTATCAAAATACCAATGACATTCTTCACAGAAATAGAAAAAAAATCCTAAAATTTACATTGAAGCACAAAAGACCCAGAACAGCTAAAGCTATCATCAGCAAAAAAACAAAAACGGAGGAATCACATTATCTGACTTCAAATTATACTACAGGTTTACAGTAACCAAAACAGCATGGTACTGGCATAAAAACAGATACATAATCAGTGGAATAAAATAGCAAACCCAGAGATAAATCCGCACATATACAGTAAACTTATTTTTGACAAAGATGCCAAAAAATATATACTGGGGAAAGGACAATCCCTTCAGTGAACAATGCTGGGAAAACTGGATGTCAATATGCAAAAGAAAGTAGATTCCTGTCTCTCACCATATACAAAAATCAAACCAAAATAAAGACTTAAATAAAATGTAAGACCTCAAACTATGAAACTATTACAAGAAAACACTGGGGAAAATCTCCAAGATTTTGGTCTGGGAAAAAATTTCTTGAGCAATATTCCACAAGCACAGGCAACTCAAGCAAAACTGGGCAAGTGGGATCACATCAAGTTTAAAGGCTTCTGCACATCAAAGGAAACAATCAACAAAGTAAAGAGACAACCCACAGAATGGGAGAAAATAGTTGCAAACTACCCATCTGACAAAGGATTAATAACCAGAGTATACAAGGAGCTCAAGCAACTCTATAGGTAAAAAGTCGAATAATCTGATTTTTAAAAATGGGGAAAAGATTTGAATAGATATTTCCCCAAAGAAGACACACAAATGGCAAACAAGTATATGAAAACGTGCTCAATATCATTGATCATTAGAGAAATGCAAGTTAAAACTACAACGAGAGATGTCATCTCACCCCAGTTAAAATGATTTATATCCAAAAGACAGGCAATAACAAATGCTGGCAAGGATGTAGAGAAAAGGGAACACTTATGTGTGATTGGAGGAAATGTATATTAGTACAACCACTATGGAGAAGAGTTTGGAGGTTCCTCAAAAACTGAAAATTGAGCAACCATATGATCCAGCAATCCAAAAGAAGGGAAATCAGTATATGGAAGATGCTACACTCCTATGTGTGTTGCAGCACTGTTTACAATAGCTAAGATTTGGAAGTAACTTAAGTGTCCATCAGCAGATGAGTGGATAAAGAAAATGTGGTACATATACACAATGGAGTACTACACTGCCATAAAAAAGAATGAAATCCAGTCACTTGCAACAACATGGGTGGAACTGGAGGTCATTAAGTGAAATAAGCCAGGCACAGAAAGACAAACTTCACATTTTCTCACTTGTTGTATCTAAAAAGCATACCAATTGAACTCATGGACATAGAGTAGAAGGATGGTGACCAGACCATCATCCTCAGCAAACTAGCACATGAACAGAAAACCAAACATCTCATGTTCTCACTCGTAAGTGAGAGTTAAACAATGAGAACACATGGACACAGGGAGGGGAACATCACACACTGGGCCTGTCAGGGAGTGGGGGTTAGGGGAGGGATAGCATTAGGAGAAATACCTAATGTAGATGATGAGTTGATGGGTGCAGCAAACCACCATGGCACGTGTTTACCTATGTAACAAGCCTGCATGTTCTGCACATGTATCTCAAAACTTAAAGTATAAAAAAAGTTAAGATGGTTTTAAAAAAAAAATAGTTACCAGAGAATGGCAACGGTGGTGATTGACTGGGGGCGGGGGGCAGGGGGAAGGTGGGGATGATGAATGGGTACCCAAAAGAATAGTTAGAAAGAGTGAATAAACCCTACTATTTGATAACACAATAGGGTCACTATAATCAATAATACTTTAATTGCACATTTTAAAATAAAGAAGGTAATTGGTTTGTAACTCCAAAGGATAAATGCTTGAGGGGATGGATACCTTCTTTTCCATGATGTTTTTATTTCACATTACATGCCTGTATCAAAATATCTCATGAACCTTAAAATATATATATAATAAAAAATTAAAAATAAAGAAATGGCCTCCAAGTGTAGTGCTGAAGTGCTGTCTTGTGTTCCTAAGTGCAAGAAAGCAGTGATGTGCCTCATGAGAAAATACGTGCTAGATAGCTTCATTCAAGCCTGAGTTACAGTGTTGTTGTCATGAGTTCAACATTAACAAATCAACAATGAATATTAAATAACTTATTTTTAAGCAGAAACACACACCGAACAAGGTTATGTACTGATTAGTTGATGAAAATGTGACCAGAGATTTGTTGAAACCTGACCTTGTATTTCCCCAAGGAACAATATTTTAGTGTTTAGTAATTCAGTGCAATAGAGACTTTATAAGAAACTATGATGATGAATAATGAGAATCAGCCATACATTGATTCTAATTGTCATTTAACAGATGGGCAATTGAGGCTCACAAAAGGAAATATTTTTTTTAAAGTGTCACTTTTATGGTGGAGCAGAGTTCCTACTAAATCTTCTCATTTTAAATACTACAATTTCCTCATCATATATGTTGCTGAATGTCTACATTCACCAGATACACCACTCTTAGTAAACCTTCCAATACTGGCAGAATAAACCATGTTAAAACCTCCTAGTCTGGGAAAGTCCTAGTCCAAATTTCACATTTATAAAGCTAAATATGAATATTAGCTGTATGAGACTAGACCCAATTTCCATATTATCACATTCCATTTAATGAACTACACAGGTGTGGGTGTGTGCCTGCTTGTCTGTGTATGTGGCTACATCTCCATTTGATTCTATAAAAAATAAAAAGGAAAGAAGTAATATCTGAAGATTTTTTTTATGAGACTGCTCTGACATTTTAATTGTCAAGACTTTTTCCAAAGGTCACAATGCAATTCTAAGATGATATTTTACCTTTGAGCTTTTCTGTTCCTTTTGATATTTGAATAATTTTTAAAATAGCTCTACAAATCTATGATAGAAGAAGGCTTGTTATTCACCAGGACGCTGGCAATTTCTGAAAGGCCAAATTTCATGGTGTTTGCAATGAAGTTCACAATAGAGATCTTCAGGCTGGAGTCTGAAATGCCAAGGAAAATAACTTTATCTGAGCACGTGAAAGTAAATTCATAATTCAAATGAACTAGTTTTCTATGCTTCCTTTTAAAGTTGTTCAGTGTGGTGTAAAGTTATTCTGCAAAAAGTTTTATCTTTTTTTTTTTTTTAAACTTACTAACATACATGATTCCTAGAAAAGGGACTTTTCTTTTAGCAATATGATTATTGACACTGACAAGAAAATGACAACCCAGCCCTTCTAAAATATATTTCTATCAAAGTTGCAGTGTTTACTGGGGACTTCTGAATGGCCTCAAGCTCCATGATGATTCTTATGTGGGTTACTGGGCATGTACTAGAGAATTTCGTTACTTGGAAACAGTGGTTCATTACCATGTTCCCATAATATGCTGAAGGTGCTCTCAGTGTATCTTTAAGTCTTCTAATGTATGGCAACTTTTAAATGTTTTTGTAAATAAAATCCTTGAATATAAAGGATCTGTATTGAGAGGTAATAGAAAAGTATGCATTGCTGCTTCATCTCTACTGAGTAGAGGGGTCTATAGTTAGGACTTGTAATGCAGAAAGAGGGCTTAAGTTAAATATAAACACTTTTTAAAAAAATTTATTTACTTTAGGTGCATAGTATATCTGGCATTTCTCCCCATGTTATCCCTCCCCACCTCCCACTGTCTCTCCCCTACCCCCTTCCCCAACTGCTCCCAGTGTGTGATGTTCCTCTCCCTGAGTCCATGTGTTCTCATTGTTCAACACCCACCTATGAGTGAGAACATATGGTGTTTGGCTTTCTGTTCTTGTGTCAGTTTGCTGAGAATGATGGTTTCCATGTTCATCCAAGTCCCTACAAGGGACACGAACTCATCGTTTTTTATGGCTGCATAGTATTCCATGGTGGATATGTACCACACTTTCTTTGTCCAGTCTATCATTGATGGGCATTTGGGTTGGTTCCAGGTCTTTGCTATTGTACGCAGGGCTGCAATGAACATACGTGTGCATGTGTCTTTATAGTAGAACAATTTATAGTTCTTTGAGTATATACCCAGTAATGGGATTGCAGGGTCAAATGGAATTTCTATTTCTAGATCCTTGAGAAATCACCACACTGTCTTCCACAATGGTTGAACTAATTTACACTCCCACCAACTGTGTAAGAGTGTTCCTATTTCTCCACATCCTCTCCAGCATCTGTTGTCTCCA
>CAUYLG010036038.1:0-43857 GCA_963573385.1 Cacajao melanocephalus
AGATGTCACAATCACTCCAGTGGGGAGCCCCCAGGCATGAGAGGAGAGTCACATCACACAGGAGCTGGGCCAAGCAATATGTAGCAATCTCCACTGTAAACAAGTCTGAAAATAAGACGGGTCACATCAACTAGGTGATGAGATGAACTCAGAAACATGTCAAAATGATTCTTGTCAGGAAGATCAGGCAGAAGAATTACATCATGTGTGCTGGGCTTAGTGATAAGTCATTATGTCTTCTGTGGGCATGGTCCAGGTAGAAGGAAAAAGTCACATTGCCTAGGTGCTGGGCCCAGAGTTATGTCACAATATCTTCCATGGAGAAAGCCTAGGCAAGAAAGAAGAGACACATCAAATAGTTGATGGGCCCAGAGGTACATCACAATGCCCTTGTGAACGGGGTCCAGGCAGAAGACACATCAACCTGCTGTTGGGACCAGCAATATGTCTCAATGTTTTTTCAGTGCAGGGTCAAGGCAAAAGAGCAACATCACCTTAGTGTTGGGCCCAGCGATATGTCACAATGTTCCCCATGGGCAAAACCTAGAAAGAAGAGAAGAGTCACATCAGCTAGGTGCTGGGGCTAGCAATCTCTTTCAATACCCCCTGTAAGCAGAAACCAGGCAGGAAAAGAGAGGTCACCTGTGTGATGGGCACAGAGATGTGTCACAATCCTTTCTGTAGATAGGACCTAGGCAAGAGAGTTATGTTAGACCCAGCAATATGTCACAGTGGTCCATGTGGGCAAGGCACAGGCAGGAGAGTCACATAACCTGGTTATGGTTCCCCTATGTTAGGTGCAGTAATATGTCACAGTGCTCCCTGTGGGGAGCACCAAGGCAGGAGAATACACTTCCTTCACCTAGATCCTTGGTTCAGTGATATGTCACAATCCAATCTGTGGGCTGAACCCAGGCGAGAGAGTCAAAAAACTCAAGTGCCGGACAGAGGTGCATGTCACAATCACAGCTACAGGAAGGTCCATAAATGAGATTAACCATCCTGCACATGTTGAGGTTCCGGGTATGAGAATTAACACCTCCTTTATGTTGGATCTATGTTCTGGAGTTGCAGTCTCAACCATGGACTTGATCTGTGCATGAAACCTTCAATCCATCCTCTAGACTGTGTCTCCTTAGTGGACTCACAGTCTCTCAAGTCTCAGGTGCTGAATCTTGGTCTGAGAGCCACCAGCTTACCTGTAGACTTGATTCAAGAATGAAAGTGAATTTTTCAACTTTTGAAATTTTTATTATTATTATTATGTTGAGGTGGAGTTTCTCTCTTGCTGTTCAGGCTGGAGTACAATGGCATGATTTCAGCTTACCACAACCTCAGCCTGCTGGGTTCAAGCAATTCTTGTGCCTCAGCCACCTGAGTAGTTGGGATTACTGGTGTGTGCCACCACGCCCAGCTAATTTTGTACTTTTAGTAGAGATGGGATTTCTCCATGTTGGTCAGGCTGGTCTCAAACTCCCGACCTCAGGTGATCTGCCCATCTCAGCCTCCCAAAGTGCTGCAGTTACAGGCGTGAGCCACCATGCTGGCCTTTTTTTTTTAATTGGTTTTGAGTTTCAGAATCTCAACAGTGGGCTGTGGAAGGATGACAATCATTACTGCCAGCTGGGTCTGCATATGAATGTCACAATCTCACCTGTGTGTTGAGATGTGTTAGGACATTTTCTGTACTACTTGAGGCCTTTATACCGTATGCATAAGATTTGCAATCTGGTCTGAGACCTTTATGCTGGTATGGACCCACGATCATACCTGTGGCCCTAAGCTCAGGTAATGAGAGTCAACATGTCTCCAGTTGGCTGAGTCTAGATAAGAGATTTCTTACCTGCTATGAGCTGGTTTAGAAGTGCTTTACCATTTCAACTCTGGCTGGATATTCACATGTAACAGTCACAATTTCAACTGCGGACTGTATCCGCTTATGAGATTAAGAACCTCCTCAGTGAGCACTGTCTGTGGGGGTGGGTTCCAATCCTAAGGGTTGCTGTGTTGCGCACATGAGAAACACAACCTCACCTGTTTGCTAGGCTCTGTGATGACGCTGTCTGTACCATCCAAGAGCTTTACACAGTACGCAAGTGAATGCCAATTCTGTATGGTCTTTATAAAGAGGAGACCCAGAAACTCATGTGGTTGCCAAAGTCTTACAAAGAGACACAGAAACTCTGCTATTGGCTGGTTAAATGTATGATAGTTATTTTTTTTTTTTCTTTTTGAGATGGAGTCTTGCTCTGTCTGCTCAGACTGGCCTGCAGTGGCGCGATCTCGTCTCAGCTCAGGGAGGAGGCCGTCCCTGAAAAGGCTGCAGCTTAGGCTGTCATTCAGTCTTCTTTAAGCCCAGCATCTGATCACCTCTCCTGTCATTCAGGGCCTGAAGGGGCAGGGCCTTCAACGTTATCCAATCAAGGACGCTGAACTGGAGACCATCCAATCAGATACGCAGCTGGAGCCGGACAGGGCGGCTTCCGGGTTTGGCGGGGCCTTTGTTTCTGGAAGCCGCGGGAGCTGAAAGTCTCGTCTTTCGTGCCCTGTGTCCCCTGCTTGTAGAGACCCAGCCTCTGTGGCAGTGTGACCTGCAGGTATTGGGAGATCCACAGCTGTGACGCCGGGACCCCCTGGAAGCCTAGAAATGGTGAGAGTGCCGGGTCCGATCCCGAGAAAGAGGGGAAGGGGCTGGTTGGAACCGGTGGGAAGTGACTGTGGCGGGACTCGGGCCTCCCGAAAGTCCCCTTCAGCCATAAAATGGCAGCTGCGCTGTTAGCCGGGCCCGCCTCCCCGGGCTTCCTGTCTCTTACCTGCGCAGTGACTGTGCCCTTGCCTGGAGCCCTCTCTGGGCAGCTTTGCTCCCGCAGCGCCTTGTCTCTCCCAGATTGTGCAGGGACCACGGGAAGGGTCGACACCGGAGAATCCTGACTCGTGTTGTGGATTCATGAATGGGAAGAGCTTTGGTCTGTGGGGTTCTGAGTCCTTCTTTTCTCCGATTAAACATGTAGAGAAGTCGCGGCAAAAATATTAAAGAATTTAATCAAATAGTAATTCAAAAATTGTAGCGTACCCAGCTATGGTTTGTAGCTTAGGATAGAGAGGCCGACCCAGGGTCAGGTTTAGCAAGTTTATTTCAACCTGCCAGGCTGGCTGCCTCACCACAGGCAGTGATGGCCGCAGCTTGGCTTGCAGACTGTGGGGGTTATATAGGGAGTTTGCAGGTGACTGGGTGGTATTCTAAGAAAAACTGCCTCTTGGTTCTTAAGTGCTAACATTCTGCTTAATTGGGTCACCATCCTGGGTTCCAGAGCCGGGTGCGACCACATCCTGGAACCCAGGTGCCCTGTTTGCAAGGCGTGAGGCTGTTTTTGCTGTGAGCTCGGCTTAGCAGGGGAGAACGGGGAGGGGGTCTATGGGGTTGTCTTGCTGTGACCCTAATACGTCCATAGAAGGGGATTGAAGAAAAGACTTCTATAAGGTGTGACAAAGAAAACCAAATTCAATTAATTGGTTAGGTACAGTTACATAGTTTCTTAATTTGTACAATCAAGGTGGACATTTCCTGGTTATGTATGCAGAGGTTAATTGGCAGTTTATAGTTGGCTAAGCCTCAACTTTGTTTCCCCCAATTTAGTAATTTATAAAAACATGCATTTGAGTTAGATTTCTTTAAAGTAGAAATCCAGGAACTAGAGCTACGTAATGCCTGACACTTAATTATTTTTCTAGTTGCCTGCCACTTAATTATTTTCACACTCCACAGGAGACTAATTTCCAGTTACTTTTTTCTTTCTTTTTTTTTTTTTGAGAAGGAGTTTTACTCTGTTGCCCAGGCTGGAGTGCAGGGGAGTGATTTCGGCTCATTGCCACCTCTGCTTCCCAGATTAAAGTGATTCTCCTGCCTCAGCCTCCCAAGTAGCTGGGATTACAGGCATGTGTCACCATGACTGGCTAATTTTGTATTTTTAGTAGAGATGGGGTTTCTCCGTGTTTGTCAGGCTGGTCTCGAACTTCTGACTGTAAGGGTTATTGCCAAGTTTACAATGAGGAAACTGAGGCCAGTATAAGAAAATTAAATGCCAGTTTATTCAGCTCCCAGGCAAGGTTCTATGGTCCAGGGAAAGGGGGCCGGAGAAGTTGCGCTGACTCCCTGGGGCGTGGGGTTTTTGTGGCTATGAGGAACGAGCAACAGCTGGGTGCTCTGATTGGCTCTCAAAGTGCTGGAATTACAGGTGTGAGCCACTGCACAGGCCTAATTAATCATTTTTTGACAAAGCATTGGATGGCACTTTAAAAGGTTTATTTTCTATTTGTAAATACTTTCCATGAGAAGAAAGCAAAATATAATTTCCTGATGCTGTAGTGTAAAAAAAAAAAAATTGTTCCTCTTTTGACTTTATCTTCTACAGGCACAGAGATTTTTTTTTTTTTTTTTTTTTTTTTTTTTTAGAATGAAACTCGATCTGTCCGCCTGGCTGGAGTGCAGCAGCACGATCTGATCTTGGTTCACTGCAATCTCTGTCTCTCAGGTTTAAGCGGTTCTCCTGTCTCAGCCTCTCGAGTAGCTGGGACTACAGGTGCATGCCACCATGCCCGGCTAATTTCTTTTTTTTTGTACTTTTAGTGGAGACAGGATTTCACCATGTGACATGGTAAAAGCCCCATAAAACTGCATACCTCAACCATACCTTGGCTTTCTGTTTAAACTGCTCTAAGTCAGTTTCAGTAATCCAAAGCTCATGCCTAGGTATTTTATACATTTTATTTTCACATTGATTATATAATTTGGGCTTTCCAACAGAAATGGGAAAAGAAGCATAAACCACATGAGATAGCACGCAATCCTAAGAATGGCAACAATGTAAAGCAAAATTTCAAAGACTTGGTGCTGGTGAGGATGTGGAGCAACTAAAACTAGAAATATGAAATGGCACAGTAACTATGGAGAAACTAAACTGTTAAATATAAGCTTATTTTGTTACCAAAATATTTGACTCTTGGGTCATTACTAAAGCAAACTGAAAACTAATGTTGAATTAAAAACCTTTTTGTGGCCGTTTATTTATCATTGCAAAAAGCTAGATGAAAAACAGAAGTTTTCAACAGGTGAATAAATAAACAAACTGGTACAGCCATACAATAGAATTCTAGTTGTCAGCAAAAGGAAACACATTTTTTTTTTTTTGAGACGGAGTGTTGCTCTGTCACCCAGGCTGGAGTGCAGTGTGCAATCTCGGCTCACTGCAACCTCTGCCTCCCAGGTTCAAGCAATTGTCCTGCCTCAGACCCCTGAATGGCTGGGATTACAGGCATGTGCCACCATGTCCAGCTGTTTTGTATTTTTAGTAGAGATGGAGTTTCACCATGTTTGTCAGTCGGGTCTCAAACTCCTGACCTTGTGATATGCCTGCCTCAGTCTCTCAAAGTCCTGGGATTACAGGTGTGAGACACCACTTGGGCCAAGAAACAAACTATTGATCCACCTCACAGTATGATGGAGTAAAAAATACATTTCTTTCTTTCTTTTCTTTTTATTAGATGGAGTCTCGCTCTGTCACCCAGGCTGGAGTGCAGTGGCATGATCTCCACTCGTTGCAACCTCCACCTCCTGGGTTCAATTTATTCTCCTGCCTCAGCCTCCTGAGTAGCTGGGATTACGGGTGCGTTCCACCAAGCCTGGCTAATTTTTGTATTTTTAGTAGAGACAGGGTTTCACCATGTTGATCATAATGGTCTTGAACTCCTGACCTCGTGATCTGCGTGCCTTGGCCTCCCAAAGTGCTGCCTCTTTCTTTTATTTTCTGAGATGGAGTTTTGCTCTGTCACCCAGGCTGGAGTGCAATGGCTTGATCTTGGCTTACTGCAAACTTTGTCTCCTGGGTTTAAGTGCTTCTCCAGCGTCAGTTTCCTGAGTAGCTGGATTATAGGCATCTGCTGTCATGCCTGGCTAATTTTTGTATTTTTGTAGATACGAGGTTTCACCTTGTTGGCTGGGCTGGTCTCAAAATCCTGACCTCAGGTGATCAGCCTGCCTCAGCCTTCCAAAGTGTTGAGACTGTAGTTGTGAGCCACTGTGCCTAGCCAGAAATGCATTTCTTTGAGTGAAAAAAGTAAGATTCAAAAGGCTACATATTGTATGATTCAATTATATGACACTAGCAAAAGCAAATTATAGAGATTGATAATAATTAGGCCAGGCTTGATGGCTCAAGCCTGTAATCTCAGAACTTTGGAAGGGGAAGGTGAGATAATTATTTGAGCCTAGGATTTTGAGACCAGTCTGGGCAGCCTAGCAAGACCTCCCAGAAGGAGAAGGGGAGGAGGAGGGGAAAAAGGGAGGAAGGGGGAAGAGAAGGAGAAGGAGGACCCAAATAATCACTAATTGACAAAGAATGGATGAGGATAGGAGTTAAATACAAATGGGAAGCATCAGATAATTTTGGGGATGATGAAACAGTTCTGTGTGGTAGCATGGAGATGTTTATGTGATTTTAGACAGTTGTCAAACGTTATGAAAATGCACATCACGGAAAATAAATTTTTATCTTTGTAAATTAAAAATATGATTTTGGAAAAAGTCAGATAAAATGCAGGCAGTAGAAAAAATGAAGAGTTTAACCTTACTAGAAAGGTATCACCTAACCATATTACAGAAAATTTGGAATGGAAGGCCTTGGTGTAAATCACTTTGAAAAACAATGTTTTGACTGAACACTGCAAGAGTCAAGAACTGAACAGAAACACTGTATTCTGGTTGGCATTGTTTGCCAATAAGCATATGGGTATATGGATTAGCATTTTTTTTCGATTAGCAATTTTTAAAATTATATGTATACATACATATACGCATGAATATGTATACTAATAACTATATATATAGTTAGTACCTGGTTCTCACTGAAGTTGAAAAATATTTGGATAAATAACATGTCTCATATCCATTGAGAAAGAAAGAGAGAGAGATGTTCATACAGGAGTCTATATTAATGTATAAATTTTCAAACTTTGTCTGCTGAGAGGTTTCAGAAGCAGTGACACCCTGGTATTAATGAGCACACCTAGCTCTCATGTCATGGTTTCTAAGTACTAAAAAAACCAAGACTACTCATAAAAATAGATAATTGTAGCACTGGAGTGGGAAATCCAAGTTAACATAGTATCTTGTGAAGCCAGAAAGTTAAAAAGTGCTTCATGAACAACAGAAGACATGTTAGAGAAAGCTAACCTGAGAGGCTTTTTAGCAGCTCATCCTGGAACAATGGGAGAAACAAAATAAAGTAACTTTGGATTATGACTAAGAGAATAAAAGAAATGCTCATAAGTCCATACAGATATAGAAAAAATTAAATAAGAAAAAAAAAGAAAAAATAACGTAAAAAAAATATTTTCTACAAAATTCCAAGTCCTAATCAATGTAGATGAACAATGCAAAATACAAAATTACCACTAGGAAACCACAGTAGTAATTATTATAGACAAGATGTACTTATGAATGCAAAAATTGTGGGTAAAATTTAAAAAAGAAAGTGTATTTATGTAGCCCCAAAGGATCTGCCTCCAAATATTAATAAATGTCATTTACTCTTAATTTCTTTTTTTTTTTTTTGAGACAGAGTTTTGCTCTTGTTGCCCAGGCTGGAGTGCAATGGTGCAATCTTGGCTCACTGCAAGCTCTGCCTCGGCCTCCTGAGTAGCTGGGATTACAGACATATACCACCACACCCAGCTAATTTTGCATTTGTAGTAGAGACAGGGTTTCTCCACATTGGTCAGGCTGGTCTTGAACTCCCAACCTCAGGCGATCCACCCACCTTGGCCTCCCAAAATGTGGGATTACAGGTATACGTCACTGTGACTGAACTCTTAATTTGTTTATAAGACTTGTGACTATTTAAAGAAAAAATTATAACACATATTGTGAGATATATAATGTATAGATGTAAAATTATTATTATTATTATTTTTTGAGATGGAGTCTCACTCTGTCGCCCAGGCTGGAGTGCAGTTGCACTATCTCAGTTCAATGCAACCTCCACCTCCTGGGTTCAAGCAATTCTTCTGCCTCAGCCTCCTGAGTAGCTGGGATTATAGGCGCATGCCACCCACATCCAGCTAATTGTATTTTTAGTAGAGATGGATTTCACCATGTTGGTCAGGCTGTTCTTGAACTTCTGACCTTGTCATCCACCCACCTCGGCCTACCGAAGTGCTGGGATTACAGGCGTGAGCCACCACACCCAGCTGATGTAAAATTATTAAAAGCATAAAAATAGGAGGTAATTGAAACTCTTCAACAGCAAGGTCTTCATATTTTACATTTATTAAAATAGTACTGTATTAACTCTAGGTCAATTATGATATGTTAAAGATGCATATGGTTATACCTGGAGAAACTACTAAAAAAGGTAAAGAGGTGTCACTTAAATGCCAGTAAAGAAATTGAATTATATATCAAAAGGTATTTGTACAAGAATGTTCATAGACCTTTTAGTCATAATAGCTTAAAGCAGAAAACAACCCAAATGTCCATTTCTAGGAAGATGACTAAACAGACTGTAGCTCATTCATATAAAAGAAGACTGTTCAGCCATAGAAAGAAACAAACTACTGAAGCACACACCCTGGATGAGTCTCATAAAACTGCTGATACAAGCTTGAAATAAAATAATATATATTGTATAATGCCAAGAAAAATGAAACAATTATAAAAAACATCATCAAAGAAATAGCCTCTGGTAGAGAATAAAGTTGTCTAGAAAAAAACATGAGGAAAATAGAATGAAAAAAATTTTATTATTCTATTCCGTTTTATTAATAGAGAAATAGTCTGTTCATTCTTAAAAGATAGGAAGGTCACTTTGGGAGGTTAAGGTGGGCAGATCACTTGCGGTAAAAAGTTTGAGACCAGTCTAGTCTACATGGTGAAACCTTGTCTCTACTCAAAATACATAAATTAGCCGAGTGTGGTGGTGCACACCTGTAGTACCAGCTACTCAGAAGGCTGAGGCAGGAGAATTGCTTGAACCTGGAGGTGGAGGTTGCAAACGTGAGCCAAGATTGCACCACTGCACTTCAGCCTGGGCAACGAGTGAGATCCTGTTTAAAAAATAAATAAATAGGGGCAGGCGGGATGGCTCATGCCTATAATCCCAGCACATTGGGAGGTTGAGGCAGGTGGATCACGAGGTCAGGAGTTCAAGACTAGCCTGGCCAACATGGTAAAACCCTGTCTCTACAAAAATACAAAAATTGGCTGGGCATGCATGGTGGCACACACCTATAATCCCAGCTACTCAGGAGGCTGAGGCAGGAGAATTGCTTAAACCCAGGAGACAGAGGTTTCCAAAACAGCATTGTATGAGTATAAAAATTCACATGTAGACCAATGAAACAGAATAGGAAACCCAGAAATATATCCAAATATAACAGCCAACTGATCTTTGACAAAGTAAACAAAGATATAAAGTGAGGAAAAGACACCCTGTTCAATAAATGGTGCTGGGATAATTGGCAAGCCACATATTGTAGAATAAAACTGGGTCTTCATCTCTCACTTTATACAAAAGTCAACTCAAGATGGATCAAATACTTCTGCCTGAAGATATACAAATTCTAGAAGATAACATTGGAGAAACTCTTCTAGACATTGACTTAGGCAGAGTGTATGACCAAGATCCCCAAAGGAAATGCAACAAAAACAAAGACAGATGGGACTTAAACAGTTTTCAAAAGAATATGTGCAAATGGCCAACAAACACAGGAAAAAAAAATGCTGAACATCACTAATGATTAATGATCAGGGAAATGCAAATCAAAACCACAATGTGATACCACCTTACTCTTGCAGAATGACCATAATTGGCCAGGCATGGTGGTTCATGCCTGTAATCCCAGCACTTTGGGAGGCCAAGATGGGTAGATCACCCAAGGTCAGGAGTTCTCGACTAGCCTGGCCAACATGGTAAAACCCTGTCTCTACTGAAAATACAAAAATTAGCTGGACATGGTGGTGTGTGTGCAATCCCTGCTGAGGCTGAGGCAGGAGAATATCTTGAACCTGGGACGCAGATGTTGCAGTGAGCCAAGATTGTGCCACTGCACTCCGGTTTGGGCAACAGATCAAGACTCTATCTCATAAACAAACTAACAAAAAAGACCATAATTTAAACATCAAAAAAATAGGCCTGGCATGGTGGCTCATGTCTGTAATCCCAGCACTTTGGGAGGCTGAGATGGGCAGATCACTTGAGGTCAGGAGTTAGAGACCAGCCTAGCCAATTTCCAACTTGGTGAAACCCTATCTCTACTAAAAATACAAAAATTAGCTGGGCATGGTAGTGGGTGCTGGTAGTCCCAGCGACTCGGGAGGCTGAGGCAGGAGAATCACCTGAACCTGGGAGAAGGAGGTTGCAGTGAGCTGACATCACACCATTGTATTCCAGCCTGGGTGGTGAGCAAAATTCCATCTCAAAAAAAAAAAAGAAAAAGAAAAAGAAAAACCCAAGTGTTGTATGTTCTCACTTAAAAGTGGGAGCTAAGCCATGAGGATGCAAAGGCATAAGAATTATATCATGAAGCCTGGTGCAGTGGCTGACTCCTGTAATCCCAGCACTTTGGGAGGCCGAGGTGGGTGCATTACCTGAGGTCAGGAGTTCAAGACTAGTCTGGCCAACATGGTGAAACCCCGTCTCTATAAAAAAAATAAATAAATAAAATAAAAAATAATTATATAATGAACTCTGGGCACTCAGCAGAAAGGGTGGGAGAAAGGGGAAGGGATAAAAGACTATACATTGGGTACAGTGTACGGTGCTTGGGAGATGGGTGCACCAAAATCTCAGAAATTGCCACAAAAGAACTTATCCATGTAATGAAACACTGCCTGTACCCCCAAACTATTGAAATAATAATTTAAAATCAAAACCAAAAAAAAAAAAAACCCAACCCTCCCCCATAATTTGAGTTTATATGCTTTAATTTTATTATTTATTTATTTATTGTTTTAGAAAGAGTCTCACTCTGTCATCCAGAATGGAGTGCAGTGGCTTGATGAGGGCTCACTGCAGATACAGTCTCCCTGGGGTCAGGCAATCCTCCTACTTTAGCTCCTGAATAGCTGGTACGACAGGTACAGGCCACCATGCTAAGCTAATTTTTGTATTTTTTGTGGACACAGGTTTTTGCCATGTTGCCCAGGCTGGTCTTGTATTCCTGGGCTTAAACAGTCTTCATGTCTTGGTCTCCCAAAGTGCTGGGATTATAAGCATGAGCCGCCATGTCTGACCAGAATGCTTTTGTTATATGATATAGAAAACAAAATTTGGGCGGGTGTGGTGGCTCACACCTGTAATCCAAGCACTTTGGAGGCCAAGAACGGGTGGATCACCTGAGGTCAGGAGTTCAAGACCAGACTGACCAATATGGTGAAACCCCATCTTTAAAAATAATAGATAAAAACAAAAAATATTTAGATCTGTTAGTTAACCAAAAAATTGAAAAAAAATACATTTTATTAAAATACACACACACACACACACACACACACACACACAGGTTTTGACGATGTCTTGCTCTGATACCCAGGCTGGAGTATAGTGGTGCAATCTCGGCTCACTGCAACCTCCCCTTCCTGGGTTCAAGCTAAAAAAAGTTTAAATTATAGAAACTCAGATTTAAGTTCCTATTAAATAAACTTTAAAAAAAAAAGAACTGAAGGCTGGGATGCGGTGGCTCACACCTGTAATCCCAGGACTTTGGGAGGCCAAGGTGGGCGGATCACCTGAGGTCGGGAGTTCAAGACCAGCCTGACCAACATGAAGAAATACCGTCTCTACTAAAAATATAAAATAAGCTAAGTGTGGTGTGCATGGCTGTAATCCCAGCTACTCAAGAGGCTGAGGCCGGAGAATTGCTTGAACCCAGGAGGTGGAAGTTGCGGTGAGGTGAGGTTACGCCATTGCACTCCAGCCTAGGCAACAAGAGTGAAACTGCATCTCAAAAACAAAACAAAAAACAAACCAAAAAAACCCGAAAATCCCCCTCAGTGTCATAGAGAACAGAATTCTACACTGGCTGTACACCCTGACCCAGGCTTGTTCATATTCAACCTTTCTGGAGGCCTTATTTATGTCTGGCTCTACCCTGAAGTCTTGCCTCACAGAACTGATTAGAAGAGGTAAGAGTTTTGGGTCATGAATCCTGTTGCTTTCTTAGAGCCAGTGCTCAAAATTTGTTGAAACCCAAAAGCAGATAAATGGAAAACATAAAGTATGCATTATAGGATTTTACTTCTTAAATTTTTTATTAAAATCAGTGCTTGCTGGATGTGGTGGTTCATGCCTGTAATCCTAGCACTTTAGGAGGCTGAGGTGGGTGGATCACCTGAGGTCAGGAGTTCAAAAGCAGCCTGGCCATCATGGTGAAGCCCCATCTTTAAAAAACAAACAAACAAACAAACAGTGCTTGCAGAGATATTCCATTTAGCAACTTGTTTTGTTCCTGCAGATCTAGTAATTGATTCACAAGTCACAAGAAAGTAAATATAAATTTATCGAAATTGCATTAAACTTTTCTTCTGTATCTCTTTCATCTGTCTATATTTAGCTTTTATTCTATGCATGGTTTTGAAAAAAATTAATGACAAACAGAAACAGAAATAAAAATGCTGGGGTCTTTAAAGCCTTGGAATTATTGAACACTTACTATCATCCCACAGGATATTAGTATTGAATCACATAACGTGCCATCACAATGCTCTGTAACATCCTATTGAGCACATAGTACCTGCTTAATAAACATTGCTTTAGTACGTGTGCATATGTTGTTTTTAAATGCAGACTTACTCAGAAATTGCTGCTTTCCATTTTCTCCGTAAACTTTAAAGAGTCAGCAAAGAATATAATACTTTTCGATGAAGAATGATTGTCTTCCTTTGTACCAGAAGTATTTGTGTTGTGACAAGAGTGCTGAGTGTAAGGGACTCTGTGTTGTGCTTCATTTCTCTAATGAATGCTAATTGCCCAGCAGGAGCAACATCATTATTGACAGGGCACTTGTTTAAAAGACCCATTTATGGACCCTTTCCATACCTGCAGAATTACATTTCACAGAGTGGGGCCAAAATTGCCAAGTGATTTATAAGCTCGTTAGAGCTTGAGAGGGAATGTTAAGGGTTTATCAGCCTTGGTTCTAATTAGTATCACCTGGCCATTTTGCAGAACTCTCTTTACTGTGTCCTTGCCATGGATTCTGTTTATTGTTCTGGGTGGAAGCATCCATGTTGTTTTAATTAAGTGCCTTGTGTGACTCTAAGGTGAGGCCAGAATCAAGTATGAGGAATTCAGAATACATTCATGAGAATTACGTTCCCTCTTTGCATTAAAGTGTGGTCCAAGAACCTGTTCTGTTTGGATTTGGTAGGGACAGAGCAGAGTGGCCCATATTTCCATTACTGTAGCAGAAATTACTGGTGTTTGTGTCAGGGGATGGCTACTGAGGACAAAAAAAGAGAAACATTTTTATCTCTGTGGAGCAGCTCATTGTTTCTGAATCTCTTCTGCTCTAAAGGATGGAAATGGGTGGAGTTTTTCTGTCTTGGTTCTTCTGCCTGTGGCTGTGGTGACAGCAGGTAAATTTGTGGTGCTCGCACCTTTAAAGGCATATTCTCAAGATGCAGGTGTAATTTGTCCAGAGAATTTTATCTGAGAAAGAATCCTAGAAAAGGAGGAGAAAGAGAAAAAAAATGGCTTTTTTTCCCCAGCTAAACATGTCTCAGATCAAGATATGTGTTCACTCTGCCTCCTGGAATGCCATGAGTTTAGTACTTGCAAACCTTTACTTCTCTACCTGTGTTTTTCTTCCCTAATGAGTTTGTCTTAACTACTTTTAAAAATTCTTAATGATAGTCAAAGTCTCTGAAAAATATTTTTTTCTATATACCAGAGACTTCTCTACATTATGGCTTCTTATATGTCATGTAGAAATATCACCATGAATTTATAATCTGCAATATTAAAAATGTTCTCTTTGTGTCCGTTGAACATGGAAAGATGTGGATACTCAAAATTACTACTGGGAAAAACCTGGGGTTTTTAGTGAAGACAGAGAACATGTAATGTTGAGGTTTCATCTGTGTTCTTTATTATGTCTATGCAGTACAGGATTTAAAAAAATGCTCATTGAAGCAGTATGGTATTTATTAGCCAGAAAGTTCTAAAAAATTATGAGGAGATACCTGCTCCCTAGGGTGCTAAAGAAAGACTATTTAAAATTATTATTAAAAATTACAGAACATAGGAGAGATCTGAATTTTCCATAAAACTGATGTTTCCTTATGATTAAATTCAGGTTATAATTTACTTTTGGGAGGGCAATATCTCAGAAGTAATGCTTGTCCTTCTGGGTGCATCAGCACATCATAAAAATTTGTTCTAGTGCAGTTGATGTTAATAAGTCACTTGGTTGATAAGCTCTCTGACAGATTTTTTTCACTATAGAATTAATTAGTTTTCTCTTCATCATTAAGTATCTTTATGGAGCTGATGTGAATAAACCATCACATTTAATCTGGCAGCTACCCTTCTTTCTTAGGTTTCCTTTGCATTTATTTGTTTTCAGAAAATGAAGCCTCTCATCTTTGTTTACAGGCCAGAAAAACTGAGAAAAACACAGACTCATTCAATTACAGGATATTTGACAAAATAGTCTTTTTGGGCCAAAAACATTGGCATACTGATAAGCTGGTTAGAAATTCAGCAACTCAGACTTTATCCCAGATTTTCTGAAAAAAAAAAAAAAAAAACTAAACTACACTAAAAAACAAAAACTTGCATTAACAAGATCTCCAGTTTATTGTATTGTACACATTAAAATTCGAGTGATACCTTCTAACTCAATAGGTCTATGTTATCCAAGTAATATACACAACTGTGTCTTCTCAGTCTGAAAAATATACACAACTAATTCTGTATGATGTAAATATAGCACTCAAAATTGTACATGTTAGTGTTTATGCCCTCAATTTTATACTTTATTATCCAGAAAAATATTATATATACACTGATGTTATGGATCTTATACCACTCTTTTTTTTTCAGAGTTAGAGAATACAATAGAGAATATTTCTGTGTTGAAAATTATTTTATTGAATAATTTCAGTCACTCTTAAAAGTCACAACCAGTTCTCTTTTTTTTTTTTTCATTTTTTCTTTTTTAGAACCAGTTCTCTTTACTCTGTCATTTTACCTTGAGTCAAATTAAAAATTCTGCCCATGACCACTTGGTAAATATGTGTGTTTGTGTGTGTTTTCCAGGAACCATTAACATTTAAGGATGTGGCCATAGAATTCTCTCTGGAGGAGTGGCAATGCCTGGACACGGCACAGCAGAATTTATATAGGAATGTGATGTTAGAGAACTACAGAAACCTGGTCTTTCTGGGTGAGCATAACTTTAATACGCAACTTCTAGTATACCCTATAGATTTCATTTCTCTTTTGTAGAACTTTTTCTGTTTTTGGTAATTTATGCTTTCAGATTTCTGTTTTCAAGAAAATCATAGGAATTTTTCCATGTAGAAAACAATTTCTTGACGATGTTTCATCGTGACCTAAACTTACCACATTCTTGAGCTGATCTGTGTCCTTCACTTTAGATTAGCGGTAATTTCCAAAGTTTACTGGGATAAAATATTGTTGCTCACACCTTAAAATCTAATTGCCACCACGAATTTTTAATTCAGTAGTACCAGGTGATGAAATTAAGAACTTACAAAATTAAAATATTTTCTAAACATTTAGAAATTTCTGTTATAAATTAGTATATTGGGATAAATGTATTAGAATATTCTATTATATCCTGTTTATTGAGCA
Organism: Cacajao melanocephalus; assembly: GCA_963573385.1. Classification (NCBI taxonomy): domain Eukaryota; kingdom Metazoa; phylum Chordata; class Mammalia; order Primates; family Pitheciidae; genus Cacajao; species Cacajao melanocephalus. The sequence goes on from CAUYLG010036038.1 coordinate 15,873, forward strand.
CATTACTAAGCTGGTAATTGTAGAATATAAGCAAGATGCATGTTACTCATTTTTAATAAAACAGGTATTGCTGTCTCTAAGCCAGACCTGATCACCTGTCTGGAGCAAGGAAAAGAGCCCTGGAATATGAAGAGACATGAGATGGTAGCCAAACCCCCAGGTAGGTGAGAGTGAATACAACAGACAACAAGGATGAGCAGCCCAAAGTCAAGGAGAAAGCCAGTCCTTAAAGTGATTTGGGAAACTGTGTTCCAAAGGAAACAGTTTCTGGAAAGTCTAATTTGTATGTTTTTTGTAATTTTACTCTCACATAGGGGCATCTTCTGTCTTATGCTTTTAAAATTTCTAAGAATGCTACTTTCCCTTCAATAATCTTCCTTCCAGTTTACAGTGACAGCCAAAGTACTGTTCATGGCATACAAGAAAGTGCACAACCTGACTTTATTATTTTTTTTTTTGTGTGGATACACAGATATCTGCATAATTTTGAGATACTCTATGTTAAACTATTTTTTAAGTTCTGAAATGTGTGAGAGTAGTGGTTTCTGTTCCATTGTGTTTTTTGTTTGTTGTTTTTCTGCACATTTCATCCTGTTTTTATAACTATAGTCTTGAAATATAGTTTGAGATCACTTTGGACAATATGACACTTTAACATTTATTTTTTGAATCGATAGACATAAAATATATTTAAATTTATTTGTGTTCTCTCTAATTATTTTTCATTGATAAATCTTTCACTTAAAAAGGTTTTTAACCTCCTTGGTTAAATTTGTTCTCAGAAATTTATTATTTTAGTACTGTTGTAAATAAGATTGTTTATTTTATCAGAATAGTTTAAGTGTATGGAATTGTAACTTATACTTGTATGCTAATTTTATATTTTGCTAAATTACTTAGTGTTTTTAGTGTATTTATTAGTTTTAAAAGTTTTTTTTTTTTTATGGAGTCTCACTCTGTTGTCAGGATGGAGTGCAGTGGTGCAATCTTGGCTCACTGCAACCTCTGCCTCCTGGGATCAAGCAAGTCTCCTGCCTCAGCCTCCCGAGTAGCGGGGACTGCAGGCACACACCACCACGCCCAGCTAAATTTTGTATTTATAATACAGATGGGGTTTCACCATGCTGGCCAGGATGGTCTCAATCTCTTGACCTCATCATCTACCTGCCTCAGTCTCCCAAAGTGCTTGGATTACAGGCATGAGCCACCACATTAAGAACCAAGGTCTGCAGGCCTGCCAGCATGGCTATAAATGAGTGTCTCTCTTCAAACTTCTGAAAGAGCAAGACCTCTCACAGACTGTGGCTGAGAGGAGATAGGGATGAATATAGAGTAAGTTCAAAATTCTCAGTGAGACCAAGTTGGGTGGGACATTTTTTGGTCTGTAGCCAAGAACAGGGGTCCTGTAGTTAGCCACCTGAATGAAAGCCTGCCTTCTGAAAAGGATGCTCTTCAATCTTGAGCTTTAGCAGAGTTTCACAACTCCCTCCCTGCATCTCACAGCTATTTTAATAAAGGCACTTATTTTTGAGATGGGGTCTTGCTACATAACCCAGGCTGGTGTTAAAATTTTGGCTTGAAGCAATTCTCCAACCTTATTGTACCATGTAGCTGTCATTACATGTGTTTAACCATGTTGCCTGGTTCTCTCATTAAGACATTTTTGTCTTGGATGACTGATAAATTTTCTTGCTGTTGGGGATAAGCAAATAGGGCACCTTTTATTTTTTCTTCTAAGAGTGTAACTGCTTTGTATATCTATTTATCACATATATTCTTTTTCTTTTTGTGATTGATTCATTTCGTTTTGCATAGTCATGAAGATTTATCTTTATAGTTGGTCGAGTATTTTCTGCTTTTTGAAAACCGAGTGATATTTCAGTATTTTTATATTTCAATTTATATTTACTGAATGATTTGGTGACACAAATTTGCATTGCCTTTACCTGTTAGCTTACAATAATAATTATTGATACGTAAATGACTCTGCCTATGACAATATATTTTAAAATTTATATAGTAGTTGCGTTCTATTTTACTAGTCTACTTTTTTATTCTTATACTCATACCAGATTGTTTTAATTCTGTACCTTTGTAATGTGTTTTGAAATCAGATACTTTAAGCCTGCAACATTTTTCTTTTTTTCTTTTTCTAAGTTTCTTGGGTACTTTATTGTCTTTTGAGATTATGTACTTTTGAGGTTGCTGTTTCTGTTTCTTCAGAAATGCAATGAGAAATTTGAAAAACATGTTATTTTTATTTCTTTGTTTATTTTGAGACTGAGCGTCCCTCTTGTCACCCAGGCTGGAGTGTAATGGCATGATCTTGGCTCACTGCAACCCCGCCTCCCTGGTTCAAGCGATTCTCCTGCCAGCCTCCCAAGTAGCTGGGATTACAGGCGTGTGCCATTATGCTCTGATAATTTTTTTTTATTTTTAGTGGAGATGGGGTTTCACCATATTGGCCAGGCTGGTCTTGAACTCCTGACCTCAGGTGATCTCCACTTGCCTCAGCCTCCCAAATTGCTGGGATTAGCCAGCATGCCCGGCTAGAAAAACAAGTTATTAAATCTGTAGATCACATTGAGCAGGATTAATAGCTTTACAATATTAACTGTTACAATCTTTGCATAAGAGCATGAGCGAGCGTTTTGTTAAATTCCTATATATTTGGTTTTTTTCAGTTTTTTTCTATTATTTTTGTATACTCTCATTCCAGTTTAGTCATAAAAAATAATTCATAACATTTCAGTTTTAAAAAATGTGATAAGACTTCTTTTTTGGCCTAAGAGGTGGCCTATCAAGAAAAATGTATGAGCTGTTGAAGAGGGTGTGTATCTTGATGTTGAGGAGTGTTCTCTATACCTCTGTTAGAAATAGTTGTTTTATACCACCTTCAAATAATCTGTTTTCTTACTAATATGCTGTTTTGTTTGATTTTTATTACAGAAAGTTTGGTATAATAATATCCTACTGGCTGGGCATGGTGGCTCATGCCTGTAATCCCAGCACTCTGGGAGGCTGAGGCAGGTGGATTACCTGAGGTCAGGAGTTTGAGACCAGCCTGGCCAAAATGGTGAAACCCCATCTCTACTAAAAAATACAAAAAGTTAGCCAGGTGTGGTGGCTGGCACTTGTAATCTCAGTTATTTGAGAGGCTGAGTCAGAAGAATCGCTTAAACCCACTAGGCGGAGGCTGCAGTGAGCCAAGATCATGCCACTGCACTCCAGCCTGGGCAACAGAGTGAGACTGTATCTCAAAAAAAAAAAAAAAAATCCTACTGTAATTATGTTGCTCTCTATGTCTTTCTTCTATTCTCTCAATATTTGCTTTATGTATTTGTAATCCTAATGTGAGAGACACACACACACACACACACACACACACACACACACACACACATACAGACGTCTACACACATATGTATATACAAATTTATCATAGGTTCCCAGTTAATGAATCTATTATTTTTTGATATCTTTCTTTGTCTCTTTGGAGTTTCAATGTCAAGTGTGTTTTATAAAATATGAGTTGTTGACTTAAGATTTAGCTTGTGTAAGATTATTTTGACCTCTTTGGCTCTCATTTGATTAATACTTGCATGAAATGTCTCCTTCCATCTTGCTACTTTGAGCCTTTTTTTTTTAATCATTAGACTTCAGCTGACTCTTGTAGAAAGGCAAGTTGGATCTTGATATTTAAAGTTTTGTAATAGGCTGGGTGTGGTGGCTCATGCCTGTAATTTCAGCACTTTGGGAGGCTGAGGTGAGTGGATCACCTGAGTTCAGGGATTCCAGACCAGTCTGGCCAACATTGTGAAATCCGATCTCTACTAAAAATACAAAAATTAGCTGGGCGTGGTGGCAGATGCCAGTAATCCCAGGTACTTGGGAGTCTGAGGCAGGAGAATTGCTTGAACCCTGGAGGCAGAGGTTGCAGTAAGCTGAGATAGCACCATTGCACTCCAGCCTGGGCAACAAGAGCAACACTCTGTCTCAAACAAAACAAAACAAAACAAATTTTAATCTATTAAAGCATATATGTTGATCTGAAAGTTAATTTTCTAGGCTGGGCATGGTGGCTCATGCCTTTAATCGCAGCAGTTTGAGATGCTAAGGCGGGCGAATCATGAGGTCGAGAGATTGAGACCATCCTGGCCAACATGGTGAAACCCCATCTCTACTAAAAAATACAAACATCTCTACTATAAATACAAACATTAGCTGGGCATGGTGGTGCACGCTTGTAGTCCCAGCTACTCAGGAGGCTGAGGCAGGAGAATTGCTTCAACTTGGGAGGTGGATGTTGCAGTGAGCCAAGATTGCGCCATTGCATTCCAGCCTGGCAAGAGAGATACTCAGTCTCAAAAAAAAAAAAAAAAAACAAAAACGTAATTTTCTATATATTTAAATAATGTCCTGAAAGAGGAGGACTGACTTTTATTTTATTACCTGTTCTATTTGATTCTTAAATCTTTGTCACTCATTTTCTCTTTCTGTCTTCCTTTGTTTCTTTTTGATTTTTGTATTGATATGCTTTTACTTTCTTATTTTTCTTTTGCATATCTATACAGATTTTTTTTTTGGTAGTACTTTGGGGATTATGTGAAACCTCTAAAAATAGAAAAAACATTTTAATCTGGTAAAATTTTAACTTCAGTTGTCTAAAAAATTCTTCCTTATTACATCTGCCCTGAAATTTGTCATTGATGTTGCTAAGTGTATTTATTTATGTTGTATAGTCATTAACTGGTATTTATAATAATTCCTATGGTTTTATCTCTCAAATGTTAAAGAATAATTAAAAGCGTTTTCTGCACCATTTGAATAATGCTAGAAATTCAATTTTTGGTATGTGCATTTCTTTTCCAGAAAATAATGTATTTTTATATTATTAGGTGTTGTTTTCTTGAATCATATTATTTTCAGTGGTAAGAACTGCTTTCAGCATCTTTCCTATGAAGGGACATACGCAATGCCAATGTACTTTTTAAGAATTTGGTTATTTTGAAAGTTTTATTTATTTTTTTATTTTAGGCAGGATAGATTTGCTGATGGTATTATTCTCACTTGATAGCTATTCTTTCTTTCTTTTTTTTTTTTTTTTTTTGACTTTGACTATATCACATCGTTCTCTTCTGGCCTGCAAATTTTTTGTGGACAATTCACTGGTTATCTCATAAGACTATATTTGCAAATGACACGTCGCTTTTATCTTTCAGCTCCCAAGGTTCTCTTTTTGTCTGTAACTATTGAAATTGTGATTATAGGGCAAGGTACGGTGGCTCACACCTGTAATTACCCAAGCACTTTGGGTGGCCGAGGCAGATGGATCACAAGGTTAGGAGTTGAACACCAGCCTGGTCAATATGGTGAAACCCCGTCACTACTAAAAAAACGCAAAAATTAGCCAGGCATGGTGGCGAGCGCCTGTAGTCCCAGCTACCTGGGAGGCTGAGGTAGGAGAATTGCTTGAACACGGGAGGCAGAGGTTGCAGTGAGCCAAGAGCATGCCACTGCACTCCAGCCTGGGCGGCAGAGTGAGACTCGTCTCAAAAGAAAAAAAGAAATTGTGATTATAAGTATGTTTTTGTTACCAATGTCTTTGTATGTATCCTAATTTGCTTTTGAGCCTTTTCATGTTTACTTCATTTTTTCTTAATCTTAGAATTGTTATTTCTTTTTGTATTTTTTGCCACCACAATTTAAATGTCTTTGTTTTATCATTTTTCTGATTTTTCAATAGTCATCTGTTTTCCTGTTTCAATCATTGAGTATTATTCAATTTTTAAAATTAGTATATGCATTTTTAATGGTTTCTTTCTGAAAATTTTATAGTATTTTTGATGAGATTATATTGCCCTATTTTGTATAGATTGTATAGTTTAAGATTTGGACATTTGAAAAGGCTACCTGTCACGAAATTTACAATGTAGCTTTGTCCTGGCATAGTCAGAAAACAGTGGTCTTGACTGGAGATTATGGGAGTCTCTTAAACATCTTCAGGTTTGTCCTGTCTGAAATTTTGTGTTTACTTCTAGCTAAAGGAGATTATTTATGTTTCTTCCGAAAAGTAAGTAATCACTTGTGACACCTGTTCTCTCTCTGTAGCACTGCAGTGCTCTTCTGTAGTGACCTAATTTGTTATTTTATTTCTTTTCAGTTATACATTTTTATTTTGCCCAAGATCTTTGGTCTTAGCAGACTCAAACTCTCATTTCAAAGTATATTACCATTTCTTTCAGCACTTTATATCATGGGAGACAGAAAACAGTGTGAAAAGGCCCATAGAAGCCAGAAATTAAGTTGTATGTGCCAATATTTTTCTCGTCTTTTAAGAAAGAAACCAGAAGTTGAGGCTGGGTGCAGTGGCTCACGCCTGTAATCCTAGCACTTTGGGAGGCCGAGGTGGGTGGATCACCTGAGGTCAGGAGTTCAAGACCAGCCTGGCCATCATGGTGAAACCCCATCTTAAAAAAAATAATAATAAATAAACCAGAAGTTGACAACTTACTTCTAAAGAAACTGTAATATTAGGAAGCAGAAAGTGTTGTGTTGGGTAAATGTAACAAACTTTTTATATTTTCTATGTGGATTTTTGCATTGAACTCACTTTAGGCACTGCACACACTTAACTCATAAATTATCTACTTATGTATTTTGGTTTGTATGTTTTTCTTTTTTTTTTTTTTGGGCAACAGAGTTTTGCTCTTGTTGCCCAGGCTGGAGTGCAATGGCACGATCTTCGCTCACAACAACCTCCTCCCGGGTTTAAGCAATTGATTCTCCTGCCTCAGCCTACTCAGTAGCTGGGATTACAGTCATGTGCTACCACACCTGGCTAATTTTGTGTTTTTAGTAGAGACGGGTTCTCCATGTTGGTCAAGCCGGTCTCAAACTCCTGACCTCAGGTGATCTGACCACTTTGGTCTCCCAAAGTGCAGGGATTACAGATGTGAGTCACTGTGCCCAGCTGGTAGGTATGTTTTCATAACATTTACATGTCTCTGAAGAACTTAGGGCCTGTGGTATATTGCGATGTCATCTCATTTATGTGAACTGAATAATTTTATAGGTTAGATTTGTAAAATATATTTATCTGAGTCTAAGAAGTGGACTAATTTATTTTTATTCCTTTTCAGTTATCTGTTCTTACTTTGCTCAAGACCTTTCACCAGAGCAGGGCATAGAAGATTCTTTTCAAAAAGTGATATTGAGAAGACATGGAAAATGTGGACATGAGAATTTGCAGTTAAAAATTTGTTGCACCAATGTGGATGAGTCTAAAATTCACAAAAAAGGTTATAATAATCTTAACCAGAGTTTGACAACTGCACAGAGCAAAGTATTTCAATGTGATAAATATGCCAAAGTCTTTCACAAATTTTCAAATTCAAACAGACATAAGATAAGGCATACTGGAAAGAAACTTTTGAAATGTAAAGAATATGACAGATCATTTTGCATGCTTTCACACCTATCTCAACATAAAAGAATTTATACTAGAGAGAATTTATACAAATGTGAAGAATGTGGCAAAGCCTTTAATTGGTCCTCAACACTTTCTTATCATAAGAGAATTCATACTGGAAAGAAAGCCTACAAACGTGAAGAATGTGGCAAAGCCTTCAACTGGTCCTCAAGACTTACTGAACATAAGAGAATTTATGCTGGAGAGAAACCCTACAAATGTGAAGAATGTGGCAAAGCTTTTAATCAGTCCTCAACCCTTACTAAACATAAGGTAATTCATACTGGAGAAAAACCCTACAAATGTGAAGAATGTGGCAAAGCTTTTAATCAATACTCAATCCTTACTAAACATAAGAGAGTTCATGCTGGAGATAAACCCTACAAATGTGAAGAATGTGGTAAAGGTTTTAATCGATCCTCAGTGCTTACTAAACATAAGAGAGTTCATGCTGGAGAGAAACCCTACAAATGTGAAGAATGTGGTAAAGCTTTTAATCAACCCTCGATGCTTACTAAACATAAGAGAGTTCATGCTGGAGAGAAACCCTACAAATGTGAAGAATGTGGCAAAGTATTCACCTGGTCCTCAAACCTTATGGAACATAAAAGAATTCATGCTGGAGATAAACCCTACAAATGTGAAGAATGTGGTAAAGGTTTTAATCGATCCTCAGCACTTACTAAACATAAGAGAGTTCATGCTGTAGAGAAACCCTACAAATGTGAAGAATGTGGTAAAGCTTTTAATCAACCCTCGATGCTTACTAAGCATAAGAGAGTTCATGCTGGAGAGAAACCCTACAAATGTGAAGAATGTGGCAAAGTATTCACCTGGTCCTCAAACCTTATGGAACATAAAAGAATTCATACTGGAGAGAAACCCTACAAATGTGAAGAATGTGGCGAAGCCTTCACCTGGTTCTCAAGTCTTTCTAATCATAAGATAATTCACACTGGAGAGAAACCCTACAAATGTGAAGAATGTGGCAAAGCTTTTAATCGATTTGGAATTTTTACTAAACATAAGCTAATTCATACTGGAGAGAAACCCTACAAATGTAAAGAATGTGGCAAAGCTTTCTCCTGGGCCTCGAGCCTTAGTGAACATAAGAGAAATCATACTGGAGAGTACCCCTACAGATGTGAAGAATGTGGCAAAACCTTTAAAAAGTCTTCACTTCTTGCTAGACATAAGGTAATTCATACTGAAGAGAGACCCTACAAATGTGAAGAATGTGGCAAAACTTTTAGCCGGTCCTTAACCCTTACTTATCATAAGAGAATGCATACTGGAGAGAAACCCTACAAGTGTGAAGAATGTGGCGTAGCCTTTAGCTGGTCCTCAAGCCTTTCTAATCATAAGAGAATTCATACTGGAGAGAAACCCTACAAATGTGAAGAATGTGGCAAAGTTTTTAATCAATTCTCAATTTTTACTAAACATAAGAGAATTCATGCTGGAGAGAAACCCTACAAATGTGAAAAATGTGGCAAAGCCTTCACCTGGCCCTCAAGCCTTAGTGAACATAAGAGATATCATAAACCCCACCAAATGTAGAGAATGTGGCAAAGTCTTTAAAAAGTCCTCACTTCTTACTAGACATAAGGTAATTCATACTGAAGAGAAACCCTACAAATGTGAAGAATGTGGCAAAGCCTTTAACCGATCATCAACCCTTACTCATCATAAGAGAATTCATATTGATGGGAAAACCCTAGAAATGTGAAGAATGTGGCAAACCTTTTAACTGTTCCTCAATTCTTACTAAACGTAAGGTAATTCATACTGGAGGGAATCCCTGCAAGTGTGTGGAATGTCTCAAAGCCTTTAACTAGTCCTTGAGGTTTACTACATATAAGACAACTCATACTGGAAAGAAACCCTACACATGTGAAGAATGTGGGAAAGCCTCTAACAGATAATTCTTAAGAGACATAAGATCATTTATACTAGAGAAACTCTAAAAACCTGAAAGATATGACAATGCTTTTGGCAACATCTCAAACTTTTCTAAGTATAAAAGAAATCATACTGATGAGAAATCCTAGAAATGCGAAGAATATGATAATGCTTTTAAATGGCTGTCACACTTGATTGACTGGAGAAAACTACTAGTGTGAACAGTGTGGCAAAATATTTAACCAATGCTTACACCTTATTGCACAGGAAAGCATTTGTACTTGAGAACAAATGTTCAAATATAAAGAAAGTGTAGGTCGTGCATGGTGGCTCATGCCTGAAATCTGAGCACTTTGGGAGGCTGAAATGGGCAGATCACTTGAGGTCAGGAGTTAAAAACCAGCCTGGCCAACACAGTGAAAACCCATCTTTACTAAAAATCCAAATAAATGAGCCAGGCATGGTAGCAGGCATCTGTAATCCCAGCTACTCTGAAGGCCGAGGCAGGAGAATCACTTGAATCCAGGAGGCATAGCTTGCACTTAGCCAAGATTGTACCACTGCACTTCAGCTTGGGCTACAGGGAGAGACTCTGTCAAAAAAAAAAAAAAAAAAAAAAGGAAGTATGAAAGTCATTAATATCTGCCCACATTCAACATCAGAGAGTTATGCTAAATAAAAGCGTTAAAAGTATAATTACTCTCAAAAGATCTTTCAGAAAGTATAAGCCCTTAAAGTGCAGAAGAATGTTTATTCTGAAGACAAGCGTTACAAATATAAAGAGGGTTGTAATACTTTTACTTGTATCACAGATTTTATTGTTCACATTTGGTACTAAAGGTAACCCCTGAGGCAGTTGTTCCAACTTTGTTTAACATCAGGGAATTTATATTGGAGAATAACCCTGCAAATGTAATAAATTTGGAAAAATATTTTTTCAAAAACCAGATTAAAAACACCAGAGAGTTTATACTAGAATATATTTTTGTGGATACAGTAAATATTAAAAAAATTAATCCAATATTAAGTTCACATAAGTATCAGGGAATTCACAGTAGAAATATCTGTCTCAAATATCAGACATTACACTAAATCAAAGTGCTGAGTATAGTAAAAAATCCAAAATAAAGTTGGTGGAAAACTTATTTGTATATAACTTTAAAAGAACTAGATCTTGGTCAGGCTCCAAGGCTCAGAGCTGTAATTCCAACACTTTGGGAGGCCAAGGCATGTTGCTCTTAAGGTCAGAAGTTCAAGACCAGCCTGGCCAAGATGGTGAAAACGTACCTCTACTAAAAACTACAAAAATTAGTTGGGTGTGGTGGCAGGTGCCTATAATCGCAGCTGCTCAGGAGGCTGAGACAGGAGAATCGCTTGAACCCAGTGAGCCAAGGTCGTGCCACTGCACTCCAGCCTGGGTGACAGAGAGTCTGTCTCAAAAAAAAATCATTGAAGAAGTATAATTAAATTTAGTATACTTTTTTTTTGGCCAGACACAGTGGCTAACATTTGTAAGGCAAACACTTTAGGATGGTGAGGTGGGCAGATCACCTGAGGTCAAGAGTGAAAGACCAGTGTGGCCAACATGGTAAAACCCTACCTCTACTAAAAGGTAATACAAAAATTACCTGGGCTTGATGGTGCAGACATGTAGTTCCAGCTACTTGGGAGGCTGAGACATGATAATCACTTGAACCTGGGAGGTGGAGGTTGCGGTGAGCTGAAATTTTGCCACTGCACTACAGCCTGGGTGACAGACGAAGACTCTGTCTCGAGGAAAAAAAATATATAGTTTGGAAACTGAAAAATGATGGAATTCAACTCTTAAATTACTTCATACTGTTTTTTCATTTCTATTGTATTCACATGTAAAAGCATGTGATAAATTCTTGCTGCACCAAAGATTTGGGAGACTCTCTTTATTAGGTGGCTGTTATTTATGACATCTCTTATGGGCAGGTATGGACATTAAAATGTAAGATGGTCTATGCCCAGAGCTGTTTGTAAAGAAAAAAAATGTAAGATGCAAGATGAAAAGCTAAGTAGAAAGGCTCTTTGTGGTTAATTTACAGAATCGGGTGATGCATGAGGTAGCCGTTCTGAGTAATATCCCTTTTTGTGTTTTATTTTTGAGAGGGAATCTCATTCTGTTGCCCAGGCTGGATTACAGTTCCATGATCTTGCAAGCTCCTTTTTCCAAGTTCAAGTCATTCTCCTGTCTCAGCCTCCCAAGTAGTTGAGATTACAGGTGCCCACTACCACGTCCAGCTGATTTTTGTATTTTAGTAAGACAAGGTTTCATCATGTTGGCCAGGCTGTCTTTGAACTCATGTCCCCAAGTGATCTGCCTGCCTTGGCCCCTCAAAGTGCTGGGTTTACACGTGTGAGCCACTGAACTAAACACCAAGTAATCTAACGCATTATTATGAGAAAAAATCATCCTTAATTATATTTAAAATTGAATAAAAATTAATCTGTCATTTAGTAATTGTAATTTTATGTGATAAAACTACATTTTAACATCTCTAGTATTCTTTGCCAGTGGCAAATAAGTTAAATATGGTCCTGTAGGTTGATTTTTTTCTTTTACATTTAAATTTATTTTTCTTAGTTTTTGTGTGTACGTAATATGTGTATATATGCCATATATGGTATATTTTGATACAGTCATACAATTTATAGTAATCACATTAGGGTAAATAAAGTACCTATAACCCCTGGCGTTTATGTTTTGCATTACAAACAATTAAATTCTGCAGTCTTAGTTATTCTAAAATGTACAATTAAATTGTTATTTACTACAACATCATTTTTATAGTCATTATAAAATTTATACAAGCATGAATAAAATCAACATACACTCAAACCCATACCGTGTGACCATTTTTGTTTTTAAATTCACATTTCTACCAACACTTGTTTCTTCTTAATTATTGTCATTGTAACAGAAGTGGTATCGCCTAGTTTTTTTTTGTTTTGTTTAGTTTTTTCTTGCCTTTCCCTGATAATAGACAGTGACCATTTTTTGAATGATCCATTGACCATATGTATGAATTATTTTTGGAAAATATATAAGCCTTTTTCTCATTTTTAATAGTTTGTTTTATAGTCATTTGAGTTTGTTGTGTAGCTTTTTTTTTTTTTTTTTTTTTGAGATGGAGTCTTGCTCTTTTGCCAGGCTGGATGATCTCAGCTCATTGCAACCTCTGCCTCCTGGGTTCAAGCGATTCTCTTGCCTCAGCTTCCCAAGTAGCTGAGACTAAAGGTGTGCACCACCATACTTAGCTAATTTTTGTATTTTTTGTAGAGATGGGGTTTCACCATTTTGGCCAGGATGGTGTCGAATTCTTGACCTTGTGATTCATCCACCTCAGCCTCCCAAAGTGCTGGGATTACAAGTGTATGCCACCGTGCCCGGTCTATATAGTTTTGATATTAATCCCTGTCACATTAGTGTCTCATCCTGTTGATTGTATCATATTCTCTGCAGCAGCTTTTTAATTTAAAATAATCTGATTTATTTATTTTTTCATTTTCTTTGGGATTTGAGGTCAAATTTTAAAAGTCACTGCCCAACCAATGTTAAAGGGCTTTCAGTGTATGTTTTTTTTCTAATAGTTTCAGAGTTTTAGACCTTACATTTAAGTATCTAATTTGTTTTGTGTTGATTTTTATATATGGTGTGAGTAGAGAGTCTCATTATATTCCTCTGCATGTGGATATAAAATTTTCTCAACACCATTTATTGAAAATACTGCCTTTTTCCTAAGAAATTGCCACCTTTATTTAAAATTGTTTGACTGTAAATGTATCAATATATTTCTGGTCTCCTTTTTCTTCTCTATTGGCCTGCATGTCTGTTTTTATTCAAGTGCCATACTGTTTCTTTGTTTTTGTTTTTTAACTATAGCTTTGTGGTATATTTCAGTCAGGTAGAGTGATACCTTCACTTTTTCTGTTGCTTGATTGCTTTGGCTATTCAGGGTCTTTTGTGATACCATATAAATTTTAGATTTAAAAAAAAAAATTGTTAATTATGTCACTGGTATTTTGATAGGGGTTGTATCATATCTGTACACCATTTTGTATAAGACAGACATTTAAGAATATTAGTAATGCTGATTTATGAGGGGTAATACTTTTCCAATTGTGTATCAATTTTTTAAATATCTTTTTTTTTTTTTTTGAGATAGAGTCTCACTCTGTTGCCCAAGCTGAAGTGCAATGGCGCGATCTCAACTCACTGCAACCTCCATGTCCCAGGCTCAAGCAATTCTCCTGCCTCAGCCTCTCGAGTAGCTGGGACTACAGGCACACACCAACACACCCAGCTAATTTTTGTATTTTTAGTAGAGATGGGGTTTCACCATGTTGGCCAGGATGGTCTTGATCTCTTGACCTCATGATCCACCCGCCTCGGCCTCCCAAAGTGCTGGGATTACAGGTGTGAGCCACTGCACCCAGCCTAAATTTCATTTTGAGATAGTTGTCCATGTATAGAAATGCTACTAACACTTGGATGTTGCTTTTGTATTCTACAAGTTTAATAAATTTATTATTCCCAGTAATGTTTAGTAATATCTTAGGCTTTTGTTTACTTAAGATTATGTGTAGGAATAAAAGATAAAGGAATAATTTAGCATTGTTGCTAATCTGGGTACTTTGATTTTCTAATTTCTCTAGGATATTTAGTACTATGTTTAATAAGACTGAAGGAAGTGAGCACTTTTGTTCTTGCTCTTAGAGTAAAAGCTTACAATATTTTTCTGTTTAGTATTTTATTAGCTGTACTTTTTTGGTTATATGTGGCATTTATTGGCTTGAGGTGTGTTTGTCCTATACCTACTTTTTTCAGAAATTTATTATGAAGGAATGAATTTTGTTAAACTTTTATTCTGTATTTAAATGTTAGAGATGCGAAATCACATCTAATTCTGCATAGATTAAAAAAAGATCCTCAGAGACTTCTATGAACATGCCTGCAAAATATAAAATTTTGGATACACACAACTTTCCAAGATTGAACCAGAAAAAGATAGACGTCTTTAACAGAGCAAAAATGTATGACATTAAATAAGTATTAATAAACCTACCAACGATGAAAAACCCTAGATCATATAAAATCACAGCCAGATTTTACCACGTATACAACAATAGGCTGGTCCTAATCCTACTGAATGTATTCCAAAAAATCAAGGTGGGATTTCACCCTAACTTGTTTTATGAAATCAGTGAAATATATAAAACCAAAATCGAGTGAAGAAAAAAAACTGCAAGTCAATATTTTGGGTGAACATTGGAAGATCAATCCTTCATTAAATACTAGCAAACTGAGTTCCAAAGCAAGTCAGAAAGTTATTTTACTGCAATCATGTAAGCTTTATTCCATAAGTACAAGGATGTTTTATCATATGCAAGTAAATTAGTGTGATTCACCATGTAAAGATAATTAAGAGAAAAAAATATTTAACACAATAAGGGCAGTTAAAGCATTCAAGTAAATCCAATATTGGCTTATAAAATCATTCTCAACACACTAGACATTTTTGAAACATACTTCAAAATAATAAGAGCCATCTATGACAAATCCTTAGCCAACATGATACTAAAAAAGCAAAAGCTGGATGCATTCTCCATAAGAATAAAAACAAGACAAAAATGTCCATTCTAAACAGTCCTATTAGACATATTTATGAAAGTCCTAGCCAGAGTAATGCAACAAAATAAATAAAAGGAATCCAAATGGAAAACGAAGTCAAATTATCGTTACAGATGACATAATTCTCTACCTAGAATAGTTTAAAGACTTCACCAGGTCTCTACCCCCTTTCCCCGCTGCCCCCGCCTCCCCAAAAAAAAAAAAAAAAAGAGAAAAAAATTTCACCAAAAGACTTCTAAGCCTAAAAAAAGACTTAAAAAAAAAAAATCTCAGAATACAAAATCAACACAAATGCATAGCATTTCTGTACACCAATAATACTGAAGCTGAGAACAAAATTTTTAAAAAGTTATATTTGCAATAGCCACAAAAAATCCTAGAAATATATTAAATCAATAAATTTAATGTAAGTAATGTATAAGCTTTTATAAGCTTTTTGCTTCTGCACAGTAAAATAAACTATCAACAAAGTAAACTGATGACCTATAGTATGAAATAAAATATTTGCAAACTGCAGAAAATGAAGGATTAGTATGCAGAATGTATAAAAATTTTTATTAAAAAGCAAATGATATGAATAAGCTCTTCTCAAAGGAAGACATAAGAGCTGCCAATATATATGTAAAAATTACTGAACATTTCTAATTATTAGATGTAAATCAAAGTGACAATATGATACCATTTCACATCAGTAAGAATGACTGTTAGTAAAAGTAAACAAAAATAAGATTTTGAAGTTGTGGAGAAAAGGAAATCTTTCTGCACTGTAATTAATGTAATTAATGGGTATCTACCCCCCAAAATAAATAATTTTGCTAAAGAAACATCTGTACTCACATGTTTATTGAAGCACTATTCACAATAGTAAAGACAGAATTAAACCAGTTACCCATGAATCTTTTATTGGTTAAGAAAAATGAAGTACTCATATACCCTCCAATACTATGCAGCAACAGAAGAGAATGAATGTCTTTTGCAGCAACATGAATGCAGCAGAAGGCCATTATTTTAAGCAAATTAATGCATCAGAAAAACAAATGCCACATGTTCTCATACATCTATGCTAAAAATTGAGTGCACATGGAGACAAAGATAAAAACAATAAACACTGGGAATTCCAAAAAGAAGAAGGAAGGGAGACAAGCATTGAAATCTACTTAGGTATGATGTACACTACTTGTGCAATGGAATTATTAAGTGCCCAGACTCAACATCATGTAGCATTCCTGTTTTACAAATCTGCACATGTACCAGTTAAATATAAAATAAAAATAATAAAATGCTTTTTGGTATAATGACATGTTCTATTTCTCCAGTTCTGGGTTAATAGTTGAAATTAGGGGTGCAAGACAAATTTTCACCCCTTAAAGCATAGAGGTAAATTTCTATTCCAGGTCTCCCCACGTTTTATAAGCTAACCTCTCTGAAAGCTCTTGGTCTATAGCCCAAAAAAGTGTTTTATTTTCAAGTGTGCAGCTAAAATAAACTACATCTTTATTATTTATGTATTAACTGTACATTAGACTATTCACTTAATTTATTCTTTTTGGGGAAAAAGCAGCAAGTGGTTGAATCACTTTTTTTAGAATGAACTACTTTTGAAAGTGTGAGACTAAAAATTATGCTAAATTACTGAATTAGAAAAAATTTTTCAAAAAAAAAGCAAAAACATTTTATGGTCATATTCCAAAAATAATAAGACAGAAAGTGGGTATTATTTAAGACTACAGTGCTGCAAATGCTCATTCCATCACAATCATTCTTGTGAAGAATAGAAATAATGGGTCAGAAGGTATTTTAGATTTCTTTGCTATTGCAGTGTTAAATTATTGCCTTTATTACTTGCCATATGAAAGTCTGTACTTGAACAAAAGATGCCATGAATTTCAAGTTAATATGCTCACACATGTATTCTCCATAGAAGGGCACTGGTATATTTGCAATCAAGGTGTGGCGTTTCTTGCTGCCCTGTGCTGCTGTGTTTGTGTGAAATAAAAAGGCAGCAAGTAAAGAAGAATCAACCATGAAATTTCTAGTTTCAACAGCCACAGCCTCTGTCATTGAGTGTTATGTCACCTAGAAATAATGACAGTATTTCAAAACTGAGAAAAAGAAAGTGATACTTTATATTTTTAGTTTATTGTTTATAAAAATTCATAGTTTCTGATTTATTATATGCTAAACAACCTGAACATGCAGATACCTAAAATTACCACCTAGATGATAGTATTAATATTTTAACAGCTTATAACTGAGAGTCAAAATTGCCCTCTTGGGTTTACTAAACAGCAGTGATTTATCTTCTAAGTGTAAATAGGTTTTCCATAATCTTAAACATACAGATCTTTTGAGATTAGCACTGTGTCTAGATTTGAATAAAATTTATAGGCTTGTAGTAACATAAATTTTCATACTTATTTTCTAATAAAAATGAAAAAGGAAAAGAAATGTTAAAATGAGTTTAAAAGAAACTTTATATATCTTCATTAAATAACATTTAAAATGACATGAGTGATCAGCAATTCCAATCTTTTTTAGTCACTGAGAAGACAATATTTTTAAATTATTCGGTCAGAGGAAGTATTCTCATATCAGTGTTTCTGACTTAGAAACTGTAGACCACTCAATAGATGATGTACATGCAGACCACGTATTTTCCATATAATAGGCTAATCCTAGCTTTTTATATAAACATTTTTTAAAAGGTAATCAAATGTCAACTTTACTGTTTCTACATAAACACCTTTCTGTACTGAAAACTGTAAAAATAGCATAAACTTTGCTCTTATTGCAACCCAAATTTTTGAAAGCCAGGAAATCTAATTATTATGCTCTAACCAAACTAGCTAATGCTTTATCCACAAGTAACTTTGCTTCAATTTCTTGTTGCTGGGTTTCACCTCACTGATTTTGAGCTTCTAAAATACATAGGAATACTTATATCCTCTTGGCTTCTTTGGGTCAAATCAAACAGTAGAGCTAAAGTTATCCAAATACATTCAAACTACACAGATCCCTTATAAATTACTAGCATCATAGTAGAGAAAAAGATACAAGAAAAATACATCCTAGAACTCATTATCAAAATTGTTGGTGTATAATCCATACGAGCAGAGAGTAGCTTTCTCGGTCTGCTATATAAAATTACCAGGGCAAGAATAAGGTTTATGGCTGAAGTGGCTTGGTGTTGTAATTCCCTATTCTAGCATTCTCAGAAGGATCCCATCTGCTAGACTCGCAGAAACTGCAGGGACATTTGAACATTCCTCTTCTTGATGCATTCTTAACTCCCTTAAGCCCAGGGTTCGTTAGTGTTCTTTCAAGCTGCCTAGGACCTCTGCCACGTAACGTGTATCTGAATCTTGCCAGCCTTTCTCTCTTCACAGACAGCAATGTTCTTACTCCTCCTGTAAGACAAATCATCTCCGATTTCCCTGAGGACTGCTGCTCCTGTTGACTGCTGATGGAGTGAACCTTCTGGTAGAGGGGAAGGGAATTCAGTACTGGCATTGAGAGTCAGCTTACTAAGGTTATTCATCAATGTCTTGGAGAAGTTTTGAGAGGCCCCTGAATCGTCCAGGTAAGTTTCTTTGGTGACCATTTGTGAAGACTCCGGGATGAAGGTTAGATTAAACTTCTGTGTTGGGTCCATTTTCGTCTTTACACAACACTAAGCTTCTGGATCTTTGAAACCCAGCAGAAACTGATGATGGACAAATTCAAATTGCTACAAGGTAGCCTGGAAAGCAGCTGAAAACCGGAGCTCCAAGGAATGGTCTTTTTATATAAAAATTTAATGTACTTCTAAATTAAAATTAGTGGCTCTTTTAAATCATGAGAGAGATATCGTTGAATCCATTTGCCAAAGTATTTGGTTAAATGCAGTGTCTGTCAGTTTTATAGTTAGAGAAGAAGGCAAATTGTTTTTTATTTACTTGTTTAACAAATTCATATTAATTGGATAAATTTAAATGTAGTTAAATATATACTCAAAAAAATTTTCTAACACGTGAAGGAAATTGTTTATTTAAAAATTTAGAATTTTACTCTAAACAGTTGCTTTAGAGTCTTTTAAAATATTATATTGTTTTGAACACTAAAAATCAACATAGTCACCAGGCCCAGTGGCTGATGCCTGTAATCCCAGCACTTTGGGAGGCCGAGGTGGGCGGATCATGAGGTCAGGAGATTGAGACCATCCTGGCCAACATGGTGAATCCCCATCTCTACTAAAAATACAAAAAAATTAGCTGGTCGTGGTGGTGCATGCCTGTAGTCTTAGCTACTCAGGAGGTTGAGGCAGGAGAATTGCTTAAACCCAAGAGGTGGAGCTTGCAGTGAGGCTGGGTGACAGTGCAAGACTCCCTATCTCAAAAAAAAAAAAATCAACATAGTCTATTTCTGAGTGTTGGGTTCTGACTGTTCATGATATTAAAAGTTTACTTACCTACGTCACTAAATGAGCAAGCCATTTGAAATAAAAAATATGTATGTATATGTTTTCTGAAGTTTTAAGATGAACACACACTTTTTTTCTCTGGCCCAATATCTTAAAGCTTATTTCACTCTCTCTCATAAAAATTAATAGTATTTTTGGCCAGGCGTGGTGGCTCACGCCTGTAATCTCAGCACTTTGGGAGGCCAAGGCGGGTGGATCACCTGAGGTCAGGAGTTCAAGACTAGCCTGGCCAACATGGTGAAATCCTGTCTTAAACAAAACAAAACAAAACAAACAAAAAATAGTATTTTTGATTGACAAATCACAGTTGCATAAATTTTTGGGGTACAATATAATGTTTTAATATATGTATATGATATGGAATAATTAAGTTAGTGTCTTGTCCTTGATGCTTAAGTGCTCACACATAAAACTATTATAATATTATTGATAAAATATGAGGTTTTTTTTTTGAGACTGAGTCTCACTCTGTCACCCAGGCTGGAGTGCATTGGCATGATCTCAGCTCACTGCAACCTCCACCTCCCAGGTTCAAGCAATTCTAATGCCTCAGCCTCATGAGTAGCTGGAATTACAGGCGTGTGCCATCAAGCCCAGGAAATATCTATATTTTTAGTAGAGACAGGGTCTCACCATGCTGACCAGGCTGAACTCCTGACCTCAAGTGATCCACCTGCCTCGGCCTCCCGAAGTGCTGGTATTACAGACGTGAGCCACTGCACCTGGCCGAGGTTTTATTTATATATTTTACTACAGAGCATTTGATGCTGTCGTAGTTTTGCCAGTGCATCAAGATTTAACCATCACTTGTTTGAGATAATACCTGGAATTCTTTGTCCTACATTCAAGAAGATTAAGGAGTGCAGACACATGGGTGAGGTTGAAGCAAAAGTCTAATAAGCAAAAGAAGAAAGCTTTTTTTCCAGCAGAGGAGAGGGGACTGAATGGGTTGTTCACTATGAGGCTGGGGTTCAGTGTTTTTACAGACTGGGAAGGGGAAGAAATGTGCTTAGTTTGTAGGCTGCCTTGGAAAATGCATGACTCAGCTTGGCCTGGGGCATTGGCTTGGGACCATTCAGAAAGTTTAGCCTGAAACCTTGGTCCAGGAGTGCAATCAGAGCTGAAGTGATGATTTATAGATGTTGGGCTCACAGTTCAAAAAAAGAAAATAAAGTGCCCGCCATAACCCACTGAAGTCCACTGTGTTAACACCCATTAAGGGAGATAAGCTTTTTCTTGCTCATTATACAAAGAACAAAGGCATTTTTTTTTCAAAGATGGGGTTTCACCATGTTGGTTAGGCTGGTCTTGAACTCCCGACCTCAGGTGATCTGCCCGCCTTGGCCTCCAAAGTGTTTCGATTACAGGCGTGAGCCATCACGCCTGGCCAACAGAGGCATTTTTATGTCAGGCCTTGCTCACATATCTGAGTGAGCTGTAGGTTTGCTCAAGTTTTTATCTGAATGGGCTGTAGGTCCTCTCAGCTGTGCAGCCAAGGGCATGTCTTCAGGCACAACCCTCTGTGCTAGTTCTCTGATTGGTAACTGCAGCTTGATTTTTTCCCAGCAATTTTTATGTTATGTAGGCATGAGGCACTGACTTCGGGGTTGGGGGCTCGATGGGGACCCTTCCCTTGCTGTCTAGCTTAGGCAAGCTAGCTAATTCCTCTCAGTTCCCCATCAGAGTAAAGATCCTAACTGTTGTTAGGGAGAATAGGCATTGATCTTTTTGGTTACTTCCTGCTGGAGAGAGGGGCTGTGTAGGAAACAGCAGCTAGAATTTCTTCCAGGGATGGTTTAAGGGTCCTTGGAAAAAACATGTGTTTATGCATCATTCCATTTGTATTACCACTTGGAGCTTGATAGTTTTTAGATAAAAAGAAACAATCTGATTTATTAGAGGACATACATTGAAATGAGACAAGGAGGGTATAAAAAGCCTAAAAATTTTGAGGCTGCTGACACACCCTGATAACTCGTAGCTATAGTTATGCTTTCTAGGATTTGGGTGCAGGGGCTTTGGCTTTGGTTAGCTCCCTTGATCTTACTCTTTGGTAAAAGAAACCTCTGTTTGCTGGCAAGATGGCCAGATAGGAACAGTTCCAGTGTGCAGCTCCCAGTGAGATCAATGCAGAATTTGGGTGATCCCTGCATTTCTAACTGAGGTACCTGGTTCATCTTATTGGGGCTGGTTGGACAGTGGGTACAGCCCAAGAAGGGTGAGCTGAAGCAGGGTGGGGCATCACCTCACCGGGGAAGTGCAAGGAGCTGGGGAACTTTCTCTCCTAGCCAAGGGAAACCATTAGGTACTGTCCCTTGCACTCTGGCCTAGATACTGTGCATTTCCCATGCTCTTCACAACCCAGAGACCAGGAGTTTCCTTCCAGTGCCTACAACACCAGGGTCCTGGGTTTCCAGAACAAAACTGGGCAGCCATTTGGGAAGATACTGAGCTAGCTACAGCAGTTTTTTCTTCATACCCCAATGGCACCAGAAACGCCAATGAGACAGAACCGCTCACTCCCATGGAAAAGGGGCTGAAGCCAGGGAACCAAGTGTTCTGGCTCAGTGGGACCCACCCCCACGAAGACAGCAAGCTAAGATCCACTGGCCTGAATGAAATTCTTGAACCAGCATGCAGTCTGTGCTTGACCTGGGATGTTTGAGCATGATGCAGGGAGGGGCAACTGTCATTGCTGAAGCTTGAGTAAGTGATTTCAACCTGAGTGCAAACAACGTTGCCAGGAAGATTGAACTGGGTGGAGCTCATGGCAGCTCAGCAAGGCCTCTGCAGGCAGACTCTGTCACTACACTCCCTCCTCACTGGGCAGGGCATCTCTGAAAAAAGGCAGCAGCCCGTCAGGGACTTATAAATAAAGCCCACACCTTCCTGGGACAGAGCACATGGAAAAAGGGGTAGTTTTGGGTACAGCTCCAGAAGACTTAAATGTCTTTGCCTGGCAGCTCTGAAGAGAGCAGTGGATCTCCCAGCACAGCATTCAAGCTCTGATAAGAACAGACTGCTTCCTCAAATGGCTCCCTGACCCCCATGGATACTGACTGGGAGACATGTCCCACTAGGGGCTGACACCTCATACAGGAGAGCTCTGGCTGGCATCTGGCAGGTGCCCTTCTGGGATGAAGCTACCAGAGGGAGAAACAGGTAGCAAACTTTGCTGTTCTGCAGCCTCCACTGGTGATTCCCAGGCAAGCAGGGTCTGGAGTGGACCTCCAGCAAACTCCAGCAGACCTGCAGTAGAGGGGCCTGTTAGAAGGAAAACTAACAAACAGAAATAGTTTCAACATCAACAGAAAGGACATCCACTCAGAGACCCCATTCAAAGGTCACTGACTTCAAAGACTGAAAGTAGATAAATCCATGAAGGTGGGAAGAAACCAGCACAAAAAGGCTGAAAATTCCCCAAACCAGAATGCCTCTTCTCCTCCAAGGGATCACAACTCCTCACTCCAAGGGATCGCAAGGAAACAAAACTGGATGGAGAATGAATTTGATGAATTGACAGAAGAAGGCTTCAGAAGGTGGGTAATAAAATTCTCTGAGCTAAAGGAGCATGCTCTAATCCAAGGCAAGGAAGCTAAGAACCTTGAAAAAGGTTAGACAAAATGCTAACTAGAATAACCAGTTTAGAGAAGAACATAAATAACCTGATGAAGCTGAAAAGCACAGCACAAGAACTTTGTGAAGCAAATACAAGTTTCAATAGCTGAATAATCAAGAGGAAGAAAGAATATCAGAGACTGAAGATCAACTCAATGAAATAAAGCAAGAAGACAAGACTAGAGAAAAAGGAGTAAAAAGAAATAAACAAAGCCTCCGAGAAATATGGGATTACATGAAAATACCAAATCTACATTTGATCAGTGTACCTGAAAGTGATGGGGAGAATGAAACCAAGTTGGAAAACTCTCTTCAGGATGTTATCCAGGAGAACTTCCCCAAACTAGCAAGGCAGGCCAACATTAAAATTCAGGAAATACAGAGAACACCACAATGCTATTCCTTGAGAAGACCAACCCAAGACACATAATCATCAGATTCACCAGCGTTGAAATGAAGGAAAAAATGCTAAGGACAGCCAGAGAGAAAGGGTGGGTTACCCACAAAGGGAAGACCATCAGACTCACAGCAGATCTCTTAGCAGAAACCCTACAAGCCAGAATAGAGTGGGGGCCAATATTTAACATTCTAAAATAAAAGAATTTTCAACCCAGAATCTCATATCCAGCAAAACTTAACTTCATAAATGAAGGAGAAATAAAATTCTTTATGAACAAGCAACTACTGAGGTCTGCCTTACAAGAGCTCCTGAAGGAAGCACTAAACATGGGGGGGGGAAAAAAAAACAACCGATACCAGCTCCTGCAAAAACATACCAAATTGTAAAGATCAGCAACACTATGAAGAAACTGAATCAATTAATGGGCAAAATAACCAGGTAGCATCATACTGGCAGGATCAAATTCACACATAACAATATTAACCTTAATTGTCAATGGGCTAAATGCCCCAATTAAAAGACAAAGACTGGCAATTTGGATAAAGAGTCAAGGCCCATTGTTGTGCTATATTCCGTAGACCCATCTCACATGCAAAGACACACGTAGGCTCAAAATAAAGGGATGGAGAAAGATTTACCAAGCAAATGGAGAAAAAAAAAAGCAGAGGTTGCCATCTTAGTCTCTGATAAAACAGACTTTAAACTAACAAAGATTAAAAAAAAGACAAAGACGGGCATTAAATAATCATAAAGGAATCAATGCAACAAGGAGAGCTAACTATCCTAAATATATATGCACCCAACACAGAAGCCCCAGATTCATAAAGTAAGTTCTTAGAGACCTACAAAGAGACTTAGACTCCCACACAATAATAGTGGGAGACTTTAACACTCCACTATCAATAGTAGACATATCAATGAGACAGAAAATTAACAAGGACATCCAGGACTTGAACTCAGTTCTGGACCAAGCAGATCTGATAAATATCTACAGAATTCTCCACCCCAAAAGAATATACATTTTTCTCAGTACCACATCACACTTATTGTAAATTGCCCATGCAATTGGAAGCAAAACACTCCTCAGCAAATGCAAAAGAATGGAAATTATAACAAACAGTCTCTCAGAGCATAGTGCAATTAAATTAGAACTCAGGATTAAGAAACTCAAAACTGCACAACTACCTGAAAACTGAACAACCTGCTCCTGAATGACTACTGAATAAATGAAATGAAGGCAGAAATAAAGATTTTTTTTGAAACCAATGAGAATGAAGACACAACATACTAGAATCTCTGGGACACATTTAAAGCAGTGTGTAGAGGAAAATTTATAGTACTAAATGCCCACAAGAGAAAGGAGAAAAGATCTAAAATCAACACCCTAAAATCATAATTAAAAGAACTAGAGAAGCAAGAACAAACAAATTCAAAAGCTACTAGAAGACAAGAAATAACTAAGACTAAAAAAAAAGCTAAGATCAGAGCAGAACTGAAAGAGATAGAGACATGAAAAACCCTTCAAAAAAATTAATGAATCCAGGAGCTGGTTTTTTGAAAAGATCAACAAAATAAACCACTAGCCAGATTAATAAAGAAGAAAAGAGAGAAGAATCAAATAGATACAATAAAAAATGATAAAAGGGATATCGCGATCAATCCCACAGAAATACAAACTACCATCAGAGAATACTATAAACACTTTTATCCAAATAAACCAGAAAATCTAGAAGAAATGGATAAATTCTTGGACACTTACACCTTCCCAAGACTAGACAAGGAAGAAATCGAATCCCTGAATGGACAAATAACAAGGTCTGAAATTGAGGCAACAATTAATAATCTACCACCAAAAAAAGTCCAGGACCAGATGAGTTCACAGCTGAATTCTACCAGAGATACAAAGAGAAGCTGGTACCACTCCTTCTGAAACTACTCCAAACAATAGGAAAAGAGGGGAAACTCCCTAACTCATTTTACGAGGCCAGCATCATCCTGATACCAAAACCTGGCGGAGACACAACTAAAAAAAAATTTCAGGTCAATATCCCTGATGAACATTGATGCAAAAATCCTCAATAAAATACTGGCAAATCAAATCCCACAGCACATCAAAAAGCTTATCCATCATGATCATGTATGCTTCATCCCTGGAAGGCAAGCCTGGTTCAACATATGCAAATCAATAAATGTAATTCATCACATAAACAGAACCAAAGACAAAAACCACATGATTATCTCAATAGATGCAGAGAAAACCTTTGACAAAATCCCACAGCCCTTTATGATAAAAACTCTCAATTAACTAGGTATTGATGGAACGTATCTCAAAATAATAAGAGCTATTTATGACAAATCCACAGCCAATATCATACTGAATGGGCAAAAATGGGAAGCATTCCCTTTGAAAACCGGCACAAGACAAGGATGCCCTCTCTCACCACTCCTATTCAACATAGTGTTGGAAGTTCTGGCCAGGGCAACCAGGCAAGAAAAAGAAAGAAAGCGTATTCAATTAGGAACAGAGGAAGTCAAATTGTGTCTATTTGCAGACAACCTGATTGCATATTTAGAATATGCCCTCATCTCAGCCCAAAATCTTGTTAAGCAGATAACAACTTCAGCAAAGTCTCAGGATACAAAATCAATGTGCAAAAGTGACAAGTATTCCTGTATACCAATAACAGACAGAGAGCCAAATCATGAGTGAACACTCATTCATGATTGCTACAAAGAATAAAATACCTAGGAATACAACTAACAAGGAATGTGAAGGACCGTGTCAAGAAAAACTACAAACCACTGCTCAAGGAAATAAGAGAGGGCATTGGCTGGGTGTGGTGACTCATGCCTGTAATCCCAGCATTTTGAGAGGCCGAGGTAGGTGGATCATGAGGTCAGAAGTTTGACATCAGTCTGGTCAACATGGTGAAACGCTGTCTCTACTAAAAATACAAAAATTAGCCTGGCGTGGTTGCAGTCATCTGTAAGCCCAGCTACTCTGGAGGCTGAGGCAGGAGAATTGCTTGAACCTGGGAGGCAGAGGTTGCAGTGAGCCAAGATTGTGCCACTGTACACCCGCCTGGGTGACAGAGCAAGACTCTGTCTCAAAAAAAAAAAAAAAAAAGAGAGAGAGAGAGAACACAAACAAGTGGAAAAATATTCATGCTCATGGGTAGGAAGAATCAATACCATAAAAATGGCCATACTGCCCAAAGTAATTTATAGATTCAATGGTATTGCCATTAAGCTAACATTGATCTTCCTCACAGAATTGGAAAAAAACCACCTTAAATTTCATATGGAACCGAAAAAGAGCCTGCATAGCCAAGACAATCCTAAGCAAAACAAACAAACAATAACAATTAAAAAACCCACAAAGCTGGAGGCATCACTCTACCTGACTTCAAACTATACCATAAGGATACAGTAATTAAAACAGCATGGTTCTGGTACCAAAACAAAGATATAGACCACTGGAACAGAAGAGAGACCTCAGAAATAATACCATACATCTGCAACCATCTGATCTTTGAAAAATCTGACAAAAACAAGCAATGGGAAAGGATTCCATATTTAATAAATGGTGCTGGGAAAACTGGCTAGCCATATGCAGAAAGCTGAAACTGAATCCCTTCCTTACACCTCATACAAAAATTAACTCAAGATGGATTAAAGATTGGCTATCTCCCTAGCCAATCCAGTACATCTCTTCAAACCTGGGGACCAAGTTTGAGTGAAAGATTGGAAGAAGGAACCCATCCAGCCTGTCTGGACAGGGCCCCATACTGTTATCCTTGTCACCCCAACTGCTCTCAAAGTTGCAGGAGTCGTTCTGTGGGTACACTATTCCAGAGCCAAGAGGGCCCACCCGAACACATTGCTGGACTGGTGGACTACACATCAGACCCTCAGCACCCCAAGAAAATCATCCTCCAGCAAGCTGAATCCTGAGAACTTGTCAAGCCCTGCTCTAGCCACACAGCCGGAAGCTGACTAGTCAACGCAGGGCCGAAGCTTGAGGAGCCTCCACTGAATCAGCAAATGTGTACTGAAATCTTAATACTTAGAACTATTCTGACAGCATTTGTCGTTCTACTGTTGTGCTATCATCATTGTCGCCCCTTGAGGAGCATCCCTTGTCCATGTCTGGTGTAAAATGTCACTTCCTGTCTTGCTATTAATAATCTTCTTGGCCCTTGCCTTCAGTGCTTGCCTAATTAACATACTTCAGTGCTTCATTGAATCCATGGTAATTAGAAAAACAAATGCTCAGTTGCTGGCCCTCAGTGGGTACAAGCCGCTAAATACAGGCACCAGGGTGTAAAGGTGATGCTCCGTAATATCCATAAGAGAGCATCAAAGGCGGGGATGAAGTGGAAGTTTTGCCCAGGATTTTGTTAGCACATAGTCAGCAACTTCCCTATTTTAAAACTGCCCCGTTTTTCTGCCAATAACTGCCTCTTTCTGCTTCTG
>CAUYLG010036040.1:0-18569 GCA_963573385.1 Cacajao melanocephalus
GAAAGGTGATATTGTAGACATCAAGGGAATGGGTACTGTTCAAAAAGGAATGCCCCACAAATGTTATCATGGCAAAACTGGAAGAGTCTACAATGTTACCCAGCATGCTGTTGGCATTGTTGTAAACAAACAAGTTAAGGGCAAGATTCTTGCCAAGAGAATTAATGTGGGTATTGAGCACATCAAGCACTCTAAGAGCCGAGATAGCTTCCTGAAACGTGTGAAGGAAAATGATCAGAAAAAGAAAGAAGCCAAAGAGAAAGGTACCTGAGTTCAACTGAAGCGCCAGCCTGCTCCACGCAGAGAAGCACACTTTGTGAGAACCAATGGGAAGGAGCTGAGCTGCTGGAACCTATTCCCCAAGAATTCATGGCATAATAGGTGTTAAAAAATAAATAAATAAAAGACCTCTGGACTGTAAAAAAAAAAAAATTAGTATTTTCTTTGAGGTTACATATTTAATAGTGTCTATAAATGGCACTTTTTAAAATTTTTTTGGAGACAGAGTCTCGCAGTGCTATTCTGGAGTGCAGTGGCACCATCTAGGCTTACTGCAGCCTTCACCTCCCGGGTTCAAGCGATTCTCATGCCTCAGCCTCCTAAGTAGGTGGGACTACAAGCACATGCCACCATGCCCAGCTAATTTTTGTATTTCAGTAGAGACAGGGTTTCATCATGTTGCCCACACTGGTCTCAAACACATGAGCTCAAGCAATGCACCCACCTCGGCCTCCTAAAGTACTAGGACTACAGGCATGGCCACCACATCTGGTTGTATGTATATATACACATATATACACACACATATAAAAATATACATATTATATATATATTTTTTTGAGATGGAGTTTTGCTCTTGTTGCCCAGGCAGGAGTGCAATGGCATGATCTCAAATCATCCACAACCTCTGCCTCCCAGGTTCAAGTGATTCTCCTGCCTCAGTCTCCCGAGTAGCTGGGATTACAGGCATACACCACCATGCCTGGCTAATTTTGTATTTTTAGTAGAGATGGGATTTCTCCATGTTGGTCAGGCTAGTCTCTAACTCCCAACCTCAGGTGATCTGCCCACCTCAGCCTCCCAAATTGCTGGGATTACAAGTGTGAGCCACCATGCCCAGCATATATGTGTGTGTGTGTGTGTGTGTGTGTGTGTGTGTGTGTGTGTGTGTATTTTTTTAATAGAGATGGGGTCTCACTCTGTCACCCGGGCTGGAATGCACTGGCAAGATCATAGCACACTGTAACCTGGAACTCCTGTGCTCAAGCAATCTTCCCACCTCAGCCTTCCTGGTAGATGGGACTACAGGTACATGCCACCGTGCCCAGCTAATGTTTTTTACTTATTTTATTTTAAAATGTATTTCAATTTATTATTTATTTATTTTACTTATTTATTTTTTTTGACACAGAGTCTCACTCTTTTGCCCAGGCTGGAGTGCAATGTCACAATCTTGGCTTACTGCAACCTTTGCCTTCTGGGTTCTAGTAATTCTTCTGCCTCAGCCTCCCAAGTAGCTAGGATTACAGGCGCCACTATGCCTTCCTAATTTTTTTGTACTTTTAAAGTACAGGACAGGGTTTCACCATGTCAGGCTGGTCTCAAACTCCTGACCTCAGGTGATCCACCCACCTTGGCCTCCCAAGGTGCTGGGATTACAGGCCTGAGCCACCATGCCTGGCCTATTTATTTTTTAGGAGATGGGGGTCTTGCTTTTTTGCCCAGGCTGGTCTTGAACTCCTTGAGTTCAAGGGATCCTCCCTCCTCAGCCTCCAAAAATGCTGGGATTAAAGGCACAAGCCATCATGCCCTGCCGATATTTTTATTTTTAATCTTTGTAGAGGTGGAGTGTCACTATGTTGCCCAGGCTCGTCTCAAACTCCTGGCCTCAAGTGATCCTCCCACTTCAGCTTTTAGAGGCCAAAGACTGATGAGTAGGACTTTCTAAATCTCCTACTTCACAATTTTGCCTAAGACGATCCCTATTCAGTATGCTTCATTTACTATTAAATGTTTCTTTTTTTTTTTTTTTTTTTTTGAGACGGAGTTTCGCTCTTGTTGCCCAGGCTGGAGTGCAGTGGCATGATCTCAGCTCACTGCAACCTCCGCCTCCCAGGTTCAAGCAATTCTCCTGCCTCAGCCTCCCAAGTAGCTGGGATTATAGGCATATGCCACTATACCTGGCTAATTTTTTGTACTTTTAGTAGAGATGGGGTTTCTCCATGTTGGTGAGGCTAGTCTCAAACTCCCAATCTCAGGTGATCTGCCTGCCTCGACCTCCCAAAGTACTGGGATTACAGACATGAGCCACCACACCCAGCCTCTTCCTTCTTATGTTTCAAGAATCCGTTGTCAAGTAGCTTTTGAATAAAATGAAGTGTAACTGAATAGTTCTCAATTATTTTGACATCTTAAAAACTAAAATATTAAAGGCACTGAAAATTCTGGCTATTATAAAAGTAGGGCTTTGGGCAATTTGGAAATGGTGGGAGTTTTTGTCTATTTGTCTTGCCTTTTCATTAGTTTTCTTGATTTCAAAATGGTTTCCAATCAAGTTGCAAGAAAAATTGTTTTTTTCTTTTGATTCAAATAAATAGAGTAAAGAAAGGTATCTGCACTAACTCTTTCAACATAAGTTTCAGCACTCAGTTCCCTGACACTAAGGTGGGTAATGCAAACTTTGGTGCTGCTTTTGTGTTGTCGGGTTTGAGATCCTTACAGCCAACTAAAGGCTGTGAGTAGCTTCTAGATTTTACAGGAACCTCTTCAGAATTTTGATACATTGTAATCAAAAGGACATCTATTACTTTTATTTACAGTGTTGCTACACCTTTTCCTATACATTTCATTTTACTCTGTTAACTTTGAGTTGAACAATGTATCAACAAAATAATATTAGCCCAGTGTGGTGGCAGACACCAGTAGTCCCATCTGCTTGGAAGGGTGAGGCAGGAGGATCCCTGATCCTGGGAATTTGAGACTGCAGTGAGCCATGATAATGCCACTGCACGCCAGCCTGGGCAACAGAGTGAGACTCAGTCTCAAAAAAATAAATAAGTAAAAATAATTTTTAAAAATGATCCTTTCATTGTTACGTATTCTTTTATCATTGAATATTAAAAATACTTTATGGGCCAGGTGTGTTGGCTCACACCTGTAATCCCAGCAGTTTGGGAGGCCAAGGCGGGTGGATCACCTGAGGTCAGAAGTTCAAGACCAGCCTGGCCAACATGGTGAAACCCTGTCTCTACTAAAAAGTCAAAAAAATTAGCCAGGCATGGTGGCGAGTACCTGTAATTCCAGCTACTGGGAGGCTGAGGCAGGAGAATCACTTGAACCCAGGAGGCGGAGGTTGCATTGAGCTGATATTGTGCCACTGCACTCCAGCCTGGGCAACTGAGCCTCCGTCTAAAAAAAATAATAAAAATAAAATTAGCCAGGCGTGATGGTACATGCCTGTAATCCCAGCTACTTGGGAGGCTATAGCAGGAGAATCGCTTAAACCTAGGAGGCAGAGGTTGCAGTGAGTCGAGATCCCACCATTGCACTCCAGCCTGGGCAACAAGAGCAAAACTCCGTCTCAAAAAAAAAAAAAAACAAAAAGAAAAAAACCTTCATGGTAATGGTTATTTCTAACTCATTTATACCTCATTAACTCATTTAAACTTCAGGTCTCTGTCATTTGTTTTAGATAGTAATTATTACCATAGGAATGAGTACTGTTAACTTTACTCCTGTAAACTTACTATTTTTTTAAAAAAACATGTTTTTTTTTTGAGACAGGGTCTTGTTGCCATCCAGGCTGGAGTGCGGTGGCATCTTCATGGCTCACTTCATCCTTGACTTCCCAGGCTCCAGAAATTTTCCCACCTCAGCCTCCCAAGTAGTTGGGGCTACAGATGTGTGCCACCACAACTGGCTAGTTTTTGTATTTTTGTAGAGATGGGGTTTTGCCATGTTGCCCAGGCTGGTCTAAAACTCCTGAGCTTGAGCAGTCCACCCACCTCAGCTCTGAAAGTGCTGAGATTAGCGGCATGAACCACATCGCCCAGCCTCTCTTTCTCTTTTTAACTTATTTATTTTGAGGTGGAGTTTCGCTCTTGTTGCCCAGGCTGGAGTGCAGTGGCACGATCTCGGCTCACTGCAACCTCCACTTCCCAAGTTCAAGCGATTCTCTTGCCTCAGCCTCCCGAGAAGCTAGAATTACAGGCACATGCCATCACCCCCAGCTAATTTTTGTACTTTTAGTAGAGATGGTGTTTTGCCATGTCAGTCTGGCTGGTCTCGAACTCCTGGCCTCAAGTGATCCATGCATCTCAGCCTCCCAAAGTGCTGGGATTACAGGCATGAGCCACCGCTCCCTGTTGTTTGTTGTTGTTGTTTTTTTTTAACTTTTTTTTAAGTTCTGGGGTAGATGAGCAGGACATGCAGGTTTGTTACATAGGTAAACATGTGCCATGGTGGTTTGCTGCACCTACCAAACCATCACCTAGGTATTAAGCCCAGCATGCTATCCCCCACTACCCTCCCCCTTAGTGTGTTCTTTCTCCTTCAGAATTAGTGAATGATTTTTACTGCTTTATAATTATTTTTTTTTTTCAATTGGCCTTCTCCAGTTGAATGATTTCCTTTTTGTTAATTTCCTTTTTTCTAATGTCTTCACTATGTTCCCTTTCTGCTTCCTCTCTCCCAATACCAAAGGAAAAAGACACCAGAAACTTCCGATCCATTTCCATGAAGAGAAATGGGGCTCCTCCATTCCCAAAAAACCACCCATTAAAACATTTTTTGTTTTCCCCTCTCTACTGTCTTTCCCTTTTCCCCTGTTTTTGGACTTAGAAGGACAACAGAAATGCAGCCTGATGCAGTGGTTCACACTTATAATCCCAGCACTTTGAGAGGCTGAGGCAGGAGGATCACTTGAGCCCAGGAGCTCAAGACCAGCCTGAGCAACACAGTAAGATTCTTACTCTACAATAAATAAAAGATTAGCCGGGCAGGCCAGGTGCAGTGGCTCATGCCTGTAATCCCAGCACTTTGGGAAGCTGAGGTGGGCAAATCACGAGGTCAAGAGCTCGAGATCCTCCTGGCCAACATGGTGAAACTCTACTAAAAATATAAAAGTTAGCTGGGTGTGGTAGCATGTGCCAGTAATCTCACCTACTTGGGAGATTGAGACAGGAGAATCACTTGAACCTGTGAGGCAGAGGTTGCAGTCAACTGAGATCGTACCACTGGACTCCACCCTGGCAACAGAGCAAGACTCTGTCTCAAAAACAAACAAACAAACAAAAATTAGCCAGGCATGGTGATGAGCTCCTGTAGCCCTGGCTACTTGGGAGGCTGAGGTGGGAGGACTGCTGGAGCCTCAGGAGGTTGAAGCTTCAGTGAGTCATGATCATGCCACTGCACCACTCTAACCTGGGCAACAGAGCGAGACCCTGTCTGCAGAAAAAAAAGAAAAGAAAGAACTGTTAGGTTGTGATTTTCATTTTTTTTGTTTTTTGTTTTAACTAGATGATGTCTTAGGCCTTGCTTGATATATTGTGATTAGGGTTAGCTTTAGCTTGAAGCCTTACTTACTCACGCCAGAGTTTCCATCTAATCCCTATGCTGGGGTCCGAGACTTCTGAATGCTTTCTGACCTTTAAAAAAAATTTTTTTTTAAATAAAAATTTACAACTAGAGCACTTAGTTTGCTCTGTGCTACATCCAAAAGCTAAAAATAGTCTACTACTCTGGGCATATTTCCTGTAGGGTAGCCCTGCTCCTCAAGGAGCAGTAAAAAATGAAACAACCCCTGTCAGGAAGGTATTTGCATTCTAATAGGGGAGATAAGACCTGCTAGGATATCCCTAATGTACAGTATTGGATCAAAGTCTTAATAATTCATTCTTTGAAATGTCTCTTTGCTCTGTCTCTTCCTTTCAATTCCCACTTCACCCCAGTGGGTATTTTGATTACACAGTGTGGCACAATGCACCAGGCCATTCCCAACTACATCAGACACCAGCAAAAGGTGACTTGAATATGAGTCTGCACATCAGCACGCTGTGGTCTTACATCTTGAAAGTATCTTGCAGCATGACTGATGCCTACCCACACATGCTTTTCTTTTTCTTTTCTCTTTTTTTTTTTTTTTTTGAGACAGAGTCTCACTCTGCCAGGCTGGAGTGCAGTGGCTCAACCTCAACTCACTGCAACCTCCACTTCCTGGGTTCAAGCAATTCTCCCCTCAGCCTTCCGAGTAGCTGGGACTATGTGCCACCACACCGAGCTAATTTTAGTATTTTTAGTAGAAACAGGGTTTCACCATTTTGGCCAGGATGGTCTCAATCTCTTGACCTGGTGATCTGCCTGCCTCGGCCTCCCAGCCTGCTGCGATTACAGGCATGCACCACCACACCTGGCCTCACAGATGCTTTTTGTTGCAGTCTTCCTTTACCAGTTCTCCAAATTATGACTGCATTTTCAAAATCTCTTTAAATTTCCTCTTGTTTGAAATATGATTTGGAATGGAGCAATTCCCACATACACACACAAAAGAAATATGAGAGAATGACAACTCTAATGATATGCTACAGAGAGTTTATAATCAGGGCATTAAGCAAACTCACAAATTATAATTCTCTCGCAGAATTGTAAGTAGAAGGTGCAGATTTGGAGCTTTTTTCCCACTGATGTAGTTATGAGAAATGTTGTTTATTCTCATCAGACATTTAGTAAACAGAACAACCTAATGAATTGGTTCTAATGAATATACCTTGAGAATGGCTGTTTTATCCTCAGCTTGATTAGGGAGGCTCTGTTGATGCCAAATCTTTTAAGTGGTTTTCCTGACACTTTCCCCCTCCCCCATATTCTCCATTTAGTTGAGCAACTTGCATCTTAAGGAAGAGAAAATCAAACCAGATGCCAATGGTAAGTAACTAACAGCTAGTTTGAAAACAAATGTGATTTCCTTCAGTATTTCTGTTTTGGCCTAACAGCTGTCTGGAAAAAAAAAATGTATTTGTACTAGGCAGGGCATTGGCAGATACTGGTAACCATTTGATTTGTGAATCAACAAACTGGATTTTATGACCAAAGTGTTTTAATTTTTTTATTTTTATTTGTTTACTTTTTAAGAGATAGGGTCTTGCTGTGTTGCCCAGGCTGGAGTGCAGTGGTGCAGTCATGGTTCACTGGAGCCTCAACCTCCCAGACTCAAGTGATCCTCCGTCTCAGCCTTCTGAGTAGCTGAGACTACTGGTACAACCCACTATGCCCAACTAATTTTTAATTTTTAATTTTTTATAGAGATGAGATCTCCCTATGTTGCCCAGGTTGGTTTCTAACTCCTAGGCTCAAGCAGTCCTCCCACCTCAGCCTCCCAAAGTGTTGGGATTACAGGAGTGAGCTACTAAATCCGGCTTCAGAGTGTTTTTAATATAAGAATGAGGATTGCACACTGACAGCAAGGGAGGGGGTAAAAAAAATGAAGATACTTAAGTGGGACTAATTACTAACCATGGGACTATACTGACAAAGACTAATTTTCTTCTTAATGTTCTTCAGTTTGGGATGAGATAGACAAAGTTTGAGCAACCTGACAGTTTATTTATTCTTAAATCATATTTATCAAAAATTTAAGATTTCCATTAAGTTACTGTTGATATACTTAATATTACAGGAAGGAAATGTAACATCTTCCTTTCTCAAAATTCACTTACAATCTTTTTTGTGTGATTTTATATAACCATAGTATCATTCGACTATAGATTTTATGAATAATTTATAAGCCGAGTATAGTGGCTCACATCTGTAATCCCAGCACTTTGGGAAGCTGAGGCGGGCGGATCACCTGAGGTCAAGACTTCAAAACCAGCCTGACCAACATGGTGAAACCCCGTCTCTACTAAAAATACAAAAATTTGCCAGGTGTGGTGGTGCACGCCTATAATTCCAGCTATTCAGGACACTGAGACAGTGGAATCTCTTGAATTCAGGAGGCAGAGGTTGCAGTGAGCCTAGATCGCACCACTACACTCCAGCCTGGCCAAGAGTGAGACTCTGTCTCAAAGGAAAACAAATTTATATGCATGAATATTTTTTGTTGGTCTTGGTGCTCATTTGTTATATACATGAATCTGAATGGCATCATTGTGTTCACATATTGATAAAATACGATTTACATAGATATTCCTCTTTTGAGCATCAAGGTAATTTCTGATCACTAATCGCTCTAATAATCTTTCTATAATATTTCAGAAGTACTGATTCAATGAGGGAAATACTAGTTTTTAAGGTACAGGGAGGAGACCTAGAGTAGGAAAGAATAGAAATATGAGCAGCGGTGTTTTACACGTTTGTTTATTTAGGGATAATAAAATGTTTTTTTATCAGTGCCTCGGTTTCATTTATTTTTTGCTCCCCAGGCCTTTACAAAAACTTCTAGTGTCATAGAACTTGAATTGTGTCAGCTGTTGGGTATCGGATGTGATTCTGAATGATAGCCACTTTGTGTCTGCTAAAGGTGCTGTTGTCAAGACCAATACCAACGCAGAGAAGACAGATGAAGAAGAGAAAGGTAACACAGCCATGGAGCTTTATATAATAACAAGCTTCTGCATTCCAAGAAAGTGGATTGTTGTCTTCAAGAAACTTGATACATACAATGGTAAAAAGAAAGTTAAGCAAACAAAAACAAGAAAAAAAAAAGAAAGTGGATTGTTATGAAGCTTCATTTTTATACCCAGTTTGGCTTGACTTTAAAAGGAGAAACAGTGCTAGCATAAAAGTTCAATATAAATAGTCAGTAGGTGAAGGAATTCTAATGGTTTACATTTAAAGAAATTTTACATTGAACAACTGAACAGTTGAACAGGGTGTTATAAATTTTCAGTTGCCTCTCTATTGTTCAATAAAATTATGCTTAATGATGTTTTGATACATTTGACATGGATGATGAGATCAACTTATAAAATATTAAGGTATAGACTTTAATTCCTAATTTTTTTGTTGTTGTGATATGTTAATTACTTTAGGTTTATATAGAGTGCAAACTGGGGAGTAAATATGTGCGTCTGGATAGGAGGAATAGATAACTGCAGGTAAAGAGGGCTGTTTAGAGTATGGAGAAGAATATGAGGCCTAAATGGGTCATGTGAGTCTCATAACCTTTTTTTTTTAAATAAAACTCTTTTAATTTATAAGTCAAAACTATGATGTACCTTGAATTTGAATGATCAGTACGTTATTATTTAAAACACAAATGGCAACTGAATTCGAGTAAATGCCTGGTAGGTTTCAAGGACTTTTAAAATTCTTTGCTTTTGCCGGGCACAGTGGCTCACGCCTGTAATCCCAACACTTTGGGAGGCCGAGGTGGGCGGATCATGAGGTCAAGAGATCGAGACCATCCTGGCCAACGTGTTGAAACCCCGTCTCTACTGAAAAATACAAAAATTAGCTGGGCGTGGTGGCGCACGCCTGTAGTCCCAGCTACTCGGGAGGCTGAGGCAGGAGAATTGCTTGAACCCAGGAAGCGGAGATTGCAGTGAGCTGAGATTGTGCCACTACACTCCAGCCTGGCGCCTGGCGACAGAGCAAGACTCTGTCTTAAAAAAAAAAAATTCTGTGCTTTTTTTTTTTTCCTGACAGAGGATAGAGCTGCCCAGTCTTTACTCAACAAGCTGATCCGAAGCAACCTTGTCGATAACACAAACCAAGTGGAAGTCCTACAGCGGGATCCAAACTCCCCACTGTACTCGGTGAAGTCTTTTGAAGAGCTTCGGCTGTGAGTATTCACTTCCGGACTCTTCCCTTTGCGCTGAAATAGAGATCTTAGGCCTGTTATAGATATCTTTTTACTTTTTATCACAACAGAACAGTTTTAGCTAACCAAGTTTTGTTTGTTTGTTTGTTTGTTTGTTTGAGATGGAATCTTACTCTATCCTCTGTCGCCCGGGCTGGAGTACTGGAGTGCAGTGGCTTGATCTTGGCTCACTGTAACCTCTGCCTCCCAGGTTAAAGCAATTTTCCTGCCTCAGCCTTCTGAGTAGCTGGGATTACAGGTGTGCACAACCACGCCCGGCTAAGTTTTGTATTTTTAGTAGAAATGGGGTTTCACCATGTTGGCCAGGCTGGTCTCGATCTGCTGACCTCATGATCCACCCGCCTTGGCCTCCCAAAGTGCTGGGATTACAGGCATGAGCTACTGCGCCCAGCCGCTACCCAAATTTTATAAAAGAATTTAGCTGGGTGCAGTGGTGCACACCTCCAGTCCCCACACTTTTGGAGGCCAAGGTGAGAGGATCACTTGAGGCCAGGAGTTCCAGACCAGCCTGGACAACAGAGCAAGACCAGACTCCATCTAAAAAATATAAATACTTCAGGTGTTTGGGATATTTAGTAAAATTTCCAGATGATCTATAAAAGCTTTAATTGTATTAACATGTATTCAGTTCAGCACAGCTCAATTATTGTTGATTACAAACTATGTATAGGCCAGGCACAGTAGCTCACACCTGTAATCCCAGCATTTTGAGCAGCTGAGGCAGGCAGACCACTTGAGGTCAGGAGTTCAAGACCAATGTGGCCAACATGGTGAAACCCTGTCACTACTGAAAATACAAAAATTAGTGGGGTATGGTGACATGCACCCATAATCACAGTTACTCAGGAAGTTGAGGCACAAGAATTGCTTGAACCCGGGAGGCAGAGGTTGCAGTGAGCCGAGATTGCACCATTGCACTGCAGCCTGGGCCATAGAGCAAGACTCTGAAAAACAAACAAAAATCTATGTGTAAACAGTAAAGGAGAAAAATCCTCCAGATACTTTGCTGCTTTCCTCAACCAAAGAGACTGTGACTTTCATCTTTAACTGTTTTTCTAGGAAACCACAGCTTCTCCAAGGAGTCTATGCCATGGGTTTCAATCGTCCATCCAAGATACAAGAGAGCGCACTGCCACTGATGCTCGCTGAGCCGTATGTGTCCTGTTAACAATCCATTTCAGTTTGGATTTTCCACTTTTAGATTGAAAATATTAGAAGAGACCAGCATTATCACTAGAATTAGCTAGTACCTTTCATCATTAACAAATATTTATTGAGTGCCTGGTATGTAACAGATACTATGCTAGGCACTTACATACATTAGTCAACAAAACAGACCAAAATTCATGCCCACAGGAGCTTACATTCTAGTTTGAAATGTAGATAATTCATTTTTATTAAAATATAACAGGTAAAAAATTACAAATGTTAATGCTACTGAATAGTAGACTTAAAAGTGGGTAAAAGGGCAAATGTTATATATTTTTTACTTCAATTAAAAATAATACATTTTGGCTGGGTGCAGTGGCTCACGCCTGTAATCCCCACATTTTGAGAGGCCAGGGAAGGCAGATCACTTGAGATCAGGAGTTCAAGACCAGCCTGGCCAACATAGTGAAACCCCACTCTACTAAAAATACAAAAACTAGCCAGGTGTGGTGGCAGGCACTTGTAGTCCCAGCTACTCGGGAGGCTGAGACGAGAATCGCTTGAACCTGGGAGGTGGAGGTTGCAGTGAGCCAAGATCGCACCACTGGACTCTAGCCTGGGCAACAGAGTGAGACTCTGTCTCAAAAAAAAAAAATTATTATAATTATAATAAATTTTGGCCAGGCATGGTGGCTTATGCCTGTTACCCCAGCAATTTGGGAGGCCAAGGCAGGCAGATGGCTTGAGCCCAGGAGTTTGAGACCAGCCTGGGAAGCATTGTAAGACCTCATCTGTATTAAAAGGCAAAAATAAAAAAGAAATTAAATGTACAACACTTTATTCTAACTACAAAGGGCAACAGATGTTTTGACAGGGAATCTATTTTTCTTTTTTTTTTACTTTTTTCGGAGAATATGCCAAGTAAGGGAATCTATTTTTCTTCTTTTTTTCTTTTTTTCCCAACCTATATAAGCACTGAGAGACAGGGAATCTAGATGTTTAAACAGAAATAGAATCAAGAGTTACCACTGTGGCGGCCAGATGCAGTGGCTCACACCTGTAATCCCTGCACTCTGGGAGGCTGAAGCGGGCAGATCACTTGAGGTCAGGAGTTCGAGACCAGCCTGGCCAACGTAGTGAAACCCATCTCTACAAACAAACAAACAAACAAAAGCCAGGCACTGTGGTGCCTGCCTGTAGACCCACTACTCAGGAGGCTGAGGCACGAGAATTGCTTGAAACCCGGGAGGTGGCGGTTGCAGTGAACTGAGATCATGCCACTGCACTCCAGCCTCGGCAACAGAGTGAGACCATGCCTCCAAACAAACAAAAAAGAGTCACCATCACTTCAGGCACAAGGAACAGCTTATTTTTGTCAGATTTTAAAATTCCACTTGTGGCTGGGGGTCTTCCCATGGCTTCACTTTTAGTTCAAGTTTCTTCTGGTCTTTTTATTTTTGATCCTGCAGGAAGACCTCATTTTCCTTGTCCATCTCTTTGGCCTGCTGCTGCTTTTTTTTTTTTTTTTTTTTTTTTGAGACAGGGTCTTGCTCTGTCACCCGGGTTAGAATGCAGTGGCACAGTCTCAGCTCACTGCAGACTGCAACCTCCACCATCTACCTCCTGGGCTTAAGGGATCCTCACACCTCAGACTCCCAAGTAACTGGGACTACAGGTATGTACCACCATGTCCAGCTAATGTTTGTATCTTTTGTAGAGACAGGGTTTCAGTATTTTGCCCAGCTGGTCTCAAACTCCTAGGCTGAAGAAATCCACCCACCTCAACCTCCCGAAGTGCTGAGATTGTAGGCATGAGCCACCGCACCTAGGCTGGAGTGCAGTGGTGTGATCTCGGCTCACTGCAGCCTCCACCTCCCAGGTTCAAGCGATTCTCCTGCCTCGGCCTCCCGAATAGCTGGGATTACAGGTATCGGCCACCACGCCCAGCTAATTTTATGTATTTTTAGGAGTGGCAGGGTTTCACCATGTTGGCCACGCTGGTCTCAAACTCCTGACCTCAACTGATCCACCCACCTCGGCCTCCCAAAGTGCTGGGATTACAGGTGTAAGCCACCATGCTCAGCCTTGCCTGCTTCTTGAGCTGCTTCAGAGGCTGCTGCTTGCCACCTTCAAGACAAGACTTGGTTCTTGCCACTGTTGCTCCCTACCCTGCCACCAAAACCTACATCTTGTTTTTTTTTAGGCATTTCAAGGTAGATTACACTTTTAAATCAAGTGGTTAAGGTAAGATCTCCTGAAGTAGATGATAGCTGGGCATACTTGATGGAGAGAAGAGAATTAGTATGTTAACTGGGGACAGTTGTCCCAAGCAGAGTACAGCCAATGCACAAGCCCTAAGAAAGAGCATGGCTGGCCTGTTCCCTGAGCAGCACTGGGGCCGTGTGCTGGAGCGAAGTAAGGGAGAGAGAGTAGTAAGAAATGAAAGCCGAGGTGTAATGGGGAGCAGATCATGTAGGACCCTGTATGCCATTATGAGGCTTTCAACTTGTACTTTGAATGAAATGAGGAACGATTGGAAGGTTTTTGAGCAGAGAAGTAACGTAAACTGATACACATTTTAAAAGAATCAGTAGACCCACTGCAGTGGCTCACACCTATAATCCCAGCACTTTGGAAGGCTGAGGCAGGAGGATCACTTGAGCCCAGGAGGTCGAGGCTGCAGTGGGCCAAGTCGACCAGGCTGTACTGCATTCCAGCCTGGTCAACAAAGTGAGACCTCATTTCAAAAGAAAAAAAAAAAAGATGTGGAGTGCCTCAAATCCCACCAGAAAACCTTCTTTCTATAGTGCTTTGTTCTTGCGACGCTGGCGTATGTAACTGCAACACTATCCAAGGTCTCTTTCTATACATGAATTTTTAATACTGATTTTTTTAAACTTTATTAATTAAAAGGTTACTTGAGATTTAAGCTCCTAACCAGTTTGTTTCTTGTGCAGCCCACAGAACTTAATTGCCCAATCTCAGTCTGGTACTGGCAAAACAGCTGCCTTTGTGCTGGCCATGCTTAGCCAAGTAGAACCTGCAAACAAATACGCCCAGGTAAGGACTTGGGAATTTAGGTTTTCTACTAAGGCATAGATAGAAGGGGATTTCCATTTGATGGATTAAAAGC
This sequence comes from Cacajao melanocephalus, assembly GCA_963573385.1. Classification (NCBI taxonomy): domain Eukaryota; kingdom Metazoa; phylum Chordata; class Mammalia; order Primates; family Pitheciidae; genus Cacajao; species Cacajao melanocephalus. The sequence goes on from CAUYLG010036040.1 coordinate 14,100, forward strand.
CAAGCTATGGGCTAGGCACAGTGGCTCATGCCTGTAATCCCAGCATTTTGGAGGCCGAGGAGGGCAGATCACCTGAGGTCAGGAGTTCTAGACCAGCCTGACCAACATGGTGAAAACCTGTCTCTATTAAACATAAACATTTAGCCAGGCATGGAGGCTGAGGCAAGAGAATCACTTGAACCTGAGAGGCGGTGGCTGCAGTGAGCTGAGATCACACCATTGCACTCCAGCCTAGACCAAAAGATCGAAACTCTGTCTCAAAAAAATAGAAGCCAGGCTATGAATAACTTTTCACACAAACTAAACTCCTTAAATTGAGCACAAATAATATGCTATATCTTCCAGTGGCAACAAAAATTGTTTCCTTTTTCCATGAGCCAGTTCTGGGATACTTCTTACAGGCTTGGCTCCTTTAGTTGGAGGAAAACCTGTTTCATCTGCAACTGCCATCCATTAGAAAGTTCTGAGAGTTTTCTGAGTAACTGAAAAGAAAGCTAATGCCAATTGGAACTTTAGATCCTTGCTCGTGGTGGGTTTTTGTATTTCAGTGGCTGGTATTTGTTTTCAAATGTCTTTACCCAGCCAGAGTTCTGACCCCTAAGAATTCTAGCTATGACCCTGTAGCTTAAAGAATCAAATGGTGGCCGGGTGCAGTGGCACGTGCCTGTAGTGCCAGCTAATAGGGAGGCTGGGTGGGCGGATCACTTGAGCCCAGGAGTTCTGGACTGTAGTGTGCTATGCCAATTGGGTGTCCACACTAAGTTCGGCATCAATATGGTGACCTTCTGGGAACGGGGGATCACCAGGTTGCCTAAGGAGGGGTGAACCAGCCCAGGTCAGAAACGGAGCAGGTCAAAACTCCCGTGCTGATCAGTAGTGGAATCACACCTGTGAACAGCCACTGCACTCCAGCCTGGGCAACATAGCAAGACCCTGTCTCAAGAAACAAACAAAAAAACAAAGAATCAAATGGTGTACACTTTAATGTACATATTCTTTCCTTCAGCTTCAGCTGGAGGAGTGGCTGAGTCCTAATGGTAATTCCCCTTTGCAAAAGACCTATTGTCTTGAATTTGCACTCTGCACTCTTTCCCTACCAGTGTCTATGCCTCTCCCCAACATATGAGCTCGCCCTCCAAACAGGAAAAGTGATTGAACAAATGGGCAAATTTTACCCTGCACTGAAGCTAGCTTATGCTGTTCGAGGCAATAAATGTGAGTATGCGAATGTGATCCTAAATCATTAACCTGATTCTTTTTATTTTGAAATGTTTTAAAACATTCCCATTAGCTAAAATAATACAATAAACACATGTATTTTCTCCACCTAGATTCAAAAACTTAACATTTTGCCATATTTGCTTTACAGATACACATGTTTACATTTTTGTCAAACCATTTGTAAGTAAACTGCAGACATGCATCTCATGAGACATTCTTTGGCATACCTGTGGATACCCCTTATCACAACCAGGAAAATTGATTTCCTAGAATAACTGGTATCCAGTCAATTTTTATTCCTCCCCAGCTGTCCCCAAAGTGTTCCTTTATGGCTGTTTGGTTTTTGAACCAAGATCAAGTCAGCGTTCAGTGTTTAGACATTGCATTTGGTTGCTGTACTTTGTTTCTTTCAATCTAGAATTGTCCTCCTACCTTTTTCTCTCCCTATTACATTTAACATTTTGCACAGACCAGACCAGTTGCTTTTCAAAGAGTCTACATTCTAGATGTGTTTATTTTTATTTATTTTAGAAACAGGGTCTTGCTCTGTTGCCCAGGCTGGAATGCACTGTTGTGCGATCATAGCTCAGTGCAGCCTAAAACTCCTAGTCTCAAGCAGTCTTCTCACATGGGCCTCCCTAATAGCTAGGACCATAGGTGGACATCAGTGAACCCAGTTAATTTTTTTTATTTTTATTTATTTTTTATTTTTTCTCTCTCTGTCGCCCAGGCTAGAGCACAGTGGTGCAATCTTGGCTTACTGCAGCTTCCACCTCCCAGGTTCAAGCAGTTCTCCTGCCTCAGCCTCCCAGGTAGCTGGGATTACAGATACGCACCACCATGCCTGGCTAATTTTTGTATTTTTAGTAGAGACAGGGTTTCGCCATGTTGGCCAGGCTGGGTCTTGAACTCCCAACCTCAGGTGATCAGCTCATCTTGGCCTCCCAAAGTGCTAGGATTACAGGCATGAGCCTCCTTGCCCGGCCACACCCAGCTAATTTTCTAAAAGTATTTTTTGTAGGGCGGGTGTGGTGGCTAACGCCTGTAATCCCAGCACTTTGGGAGGCCAAGGCAGGTGAATCACGAGGTTAGGAGATTGAGACCATCCTGGCCAATATGGTGAAACCCCCATCTCTACTAAAAATACAAAAATTAGCCAGGTGTGGTAGCGTGCACGTGTAGTCCCAGCTACTTGGGAAGCTGAGGCAGGAGAATTGCTTGATCCCGGGAGGCAAAGGTTGCAGTGAGCCGAGATCAAGCCACAGCACTCCAGCCTGGGTGACAGAGCAAGGAAAAAAAAATTTATTTTTGTAAAGACAGTGTCTTGCTATGTTGCCCAGGTTGGTCTAGAACTCCAAGTCTCAAGAAGTCTTCCTGCCTTGGCACCTCAAAGTGATGGGATTACAGGTGTGAGCCACTAGGCCAGGCCTGAATTTGTTTAATTGCCTAACTTCTCTTCATTAGAAGAATACAAACCTTGCCGTGCACAGTGGCTCATGCCTGTAATCCCAGCACTTTGGGAGGCTGAGGTGAGTGGAACACCTGAGGTTGGCAGTTTGAGACCAGCCTGACCAACATGGAGAAACCCTGTCTCTACTAAGAATACAAAATCAGCAGGGCACGGTGGTACATGCCTGTAATGCCAGCTATTTGGGAGGCTGAAGCAGAAGAACTGCTTGAACCCGGGAGGCAGAGGTTGCGGTGAGCTGAGATCGCACCATTACGCTCCAGCCTGGGCAACAAGAGCAAAACTCCAGCACAAAAAAAAAAAAAAAAAAGAATGAAAACCCAGAATGTTCATGGCTATTGACTCTGGGGCTTATTCTGTTATTCTTTATTGTTATTAAATTTTTTCAGGCCGGACACGGTGGCTCATGCCTGTAATCTCAGCACTTTGGAAGGTCAAGGCAGGTGGATCCCAAGGTCAGGAGATGGAGACCATCCTTGCCAACACAGTGAAACTCTGTCTCTTTAAAAAAAAAAATTCTACACTAGTTTGTTTTACAACTAATATTATTTAAGTAATTTTAAAAGTGTTGTTGCCCAGGCATGATGGCTCACACCTGTAATCTCAGTACTTTGGGAGGCCGAGGCGAGTGGCTCATTTGAAGGTGAGGAGTTTGAGACAAGCCTGACCAACATGGAAAAACCCTGTCTCTACTAAAAATACCAAAAATTAGCCAGGCACAGTAGCAAGCACCTGTAATCCCAGCTACTCAGGAGGCTGAGGCAGGAGAATCGCTTGAACCTGTGAGAGGGTTACAGTGAAGCAAGATCACGCCACTGCACTCCAGTCTGGGTGACGGAGTGCACTTCACTCTGTCTCAAGAAAAAAAAAGTGTTGTTGGACATTTGGTTGCGTTTTATGGATCTCTGAAATAAATGTGAGTTTATGACTTGTAGAAATCGAGTCTACATATAATGTCCTAATGCCAACTTGAAGCCAGTTCTGAAAAGTAAATAATATAATGAAACTTATTGGAAAATAATCATTTAAAATATTCCAATTTGGATTCAAGTTAGAAGGACAGATAATTCTGAATACTTTTTTTTTTTTTTTTGAGACAGGGTCTCCCTCATCGCCCAGACTGAAGTGCAGCGACGCAATCCTGGCTCACTGCAACCCCTGCCTCCTGGGCGCAAGTGATTCTTGTGTCTCACTTTCCTGAGTCGCTGGGATTACAGGCGTGCACCACTACACCTTGCTAACGTAAAAGGAACTGACATATTTGAAATAGATGACAGGATAGCTGAGGGGGCAGAGTGTATTAGAAAGATAAGAACTGTGAAAGAGTCTGCCTAAGAGGAAGTGTCCTAGTCTAGGTAGAACATTGTTGGCAAAAAAAAAAATAATAAAGATCAGATACTTCAGAGAGAATTGGATGATTATAGAGAAGGAGAACAATGTCACTGAAGAAGTTGCATCTTGTAATTGTTTATATCCTTACTATCTATGTCTTTTCAGCATTTTTTTTCTAATTTTTGAATTTTTGTAGGTACACAGTAGGTGTGTATGTTTATGGGGTACATGAGATGTTTGATATAGCTGCAGTGAGCTATGACTGTGTCTCTGCACTCTAGTCTGGGCAACAGAGTGACACTCTCTCAAAATAAACATAAAGGGTTGAATGATGTTGAATGATAGGAGGAAGCAGAAGGGAACTGATGCTTATTGAAGGTTTGCTGTGTGGGATCTGATCCTGAACACAGTGCACTGAGATAGGTGTCATCTGGCCGCTTCACAGCAGA
>CAUYLG010036043.1:0-38510 GCA_963573385.1 Cacajao melanocephalus
TCATTAGCAACTTACTTTATGTATCTGGGTGCTCCTGAATTGGGTGTGTATATATTTAGGATCATTAGCTCTTCTTGTTGCATTGATCCTTTTACCATTATGTAATGCCCTTCTTTGCCTCTTTTGATCTTTGTAGGGTTAAAGTCTATTTTATCACAGATTAGGATTGCACCTCCTGCTTTTTTTTTTTTTTTTTTTTGCTCTCCATTTGCTTGGTAAATCTTCTCCATCCCTTTATTTTGAGCCTATGTGTATCCCTGCATGTGAGTTAGGTTTCCTGGATATAGCACACTGATGGGTTTTGACTTTTTATCCAATTTGCCAGTCTGTGTCTTTTGACTGGAGCATTTAGCCCATTTACATTTAAGAGTGATACTGTTATGTGTGAATTTGATCCTGCCATTTTGATGATAGCTGGTTGTTTTGCCCATTGATTGATGCAGTTTCTTCATTGTGTCAATGCTCTTTACCATTTGGTCCATTTTTGGAGTGGCTGGTACTGGTTGTTTCTTTCTATGTTTAGTGCTTCTTTCAGGAGCTCTTGTAAGGAAGGCCTAGTGGTGACAAAATCTCTAAGCAATTGCTTGTTAATAAAGGATTTTATTTCTTCTCCGCTTATGAAGCTTAGTTTTGCTGGATATGAAATTCTAGATTGAAAGTTCTTTTCTTTAAGGATGTTGAATATTGGCCCCCACTCTCGTCTGGCTTGTAGGGTTTCTGCCGAGAGATCTGCTGTGAGTCTGATGGGCTTCCCTTTGTGGGTAACCTGACCTTTCTCTCTGGCTGCCCTGAGCATTTTTTCCTTCGTTTCAACCCTGGTGAATCTGATGATTATGTGCCTTGGGGTTGCTCTTCTTAAGGAATATCTTTATGGTGTTCTCTGTATTTCTGGGACTTGAACATTGGCCTGCCTTGCTAGGTTGATGAAGTTCTCCTGGGTAATATTCTGAAGAGTATTTTCGAGCTTGGATTCATTCTCTCCATCACATTCAGGTACACCTATCAAATGTAGATTAGGTCTTTTCACATAATCCCATATTTCTTGGAGGCTTTGTTCATTTCTTTTCACTCTTTTTTCTCTAATCTTGTCTTCTTATTTTATTTCATTGAGTTGATCTTTAATCTCTGATACCCTTTCTTCTGCTTGGTTGATTCAGCTACTAAAACTTGTGTATGCATTGTGAAGTTTTCATGTTGTGTTTTTCAGCCCCATCAATTCATTTATATTCTTCTCTAAGCAGTTTATTCTTGCTAGCATTTCATGAAACCTTTTTTCAAGGTTCTTAGTTTCTTTGCATTGGGTTAGAACATGTTCTTTTAGCTCAGAGAAGTTTGTTATTACCCACTCTCTGAAGCCTGTTTCTGTCAATTCATCAGACTCATTCTCTATCCAGCCTTGTTCCCTTGCTGGTGATGAGTTGTGACCCCTTGGAGGAGGAGAGGCATTCTGGTTTTTGGTGTTTTCATCCTTTTGCACTGGTTTCTTCCCATCTTTGTGCATTTATCCACCTGTGGTCTTTGTAGTTGGTGACTTTAGGATGGGGTCTCTGAGTGGACATCCTTTTTGTTGATGAAGTTATTTCTTTCTGTTTTTTAGTTTTCCTTCTAACAGTCAGGACCCTCTGCTGTAGGAGTGTTGGAGTTCCACTCCAGACTCTGCTTGCCTGGGGATCACCTGCAGCAGCTGCAGAAGAGTAAGGGTTGCTGCCAGTTTCTTTTTCTGTTATCTTTGTCCCAGAAGGATACCCACCAGATGTGAGGCTGAGCTCTCCTTTAAGAAGTATCTCTTTGGATATATGGGGTCAGGGAGCTGCTTGAGGAGACAGCCCATCCCTTATAGGAGCTCAAATGCCTGAGCTGTGAGCTCCATTGTTCTGTTCAGAGCTGGGCAGGTATGTTTAAGTCTGCTGCAACAGATCTCATAACCACCTCTTTTCCCAGGTGCTCTGTCCTAGGAAGGTGGGGTTTTATTTATAAGTTCCTGATATGCTGCTGCCTTTTTTTAGAGATGCCCTACCCAGCAAGGAGGTAGCCTAGTCACAGTCTGCCAGCAGAGGCATTGCTGAGCTGCTGTTGGCTCTGCCCAGCTTCTGTGTGAACTTCCTTGTGGTTTTATTTATAGAGGTATAGTTAGAACTGTCTCGGTAATGGTGGTCTACCTCAGTAATGGCAGACTGCCTTGGTAATGGTGGATTGTCTCAGTAATGGCCAACTGCCTCGGTAATGGCAGATTGCCTCAGTAATAGTGGACTGCCTCAGTAATCGCAGACTGCCTTAGTAGTGGTGGACTGCCTAGGTAATGGCAGACGCCCTTTCCCCCCACAGAGCTGGATGGTCCCGGGTCCAGGTGTGCTTGCTGTGAAACTCTCAATCCAGAGCGTTTCAGATTGCTGGTCTTGTGGGGGTGGGAGCCAGATCACCTGGCTCCCTGTTTCGGCCTCCTTTTTTTCAGTTGAATGGGCGACTCTGTCTCCCAGGTGTTCTAGGCGCCAGTTGAAACAGCCGCCCAGATTTTATGTGAGTTTTTGTGTGGATACCCACTGTGCTGGCTGAAACAGCCATTCTGGAGACTCACGGTGCTTTTCTGCCCAGGAATCTCCTGGTCTGTTGGCAGTTAAAACTTGTTTGGAAATGTGGTGATCACTCACCCTCTGAGTTCTCACTGGGAACTGCACTCCAGAGCTGTTCCTATTCGGCCATATTGGATCTCCAGGTGGACTTTTTGGAAAATATCATATGATTTATTCATTTTCATGACTCTAAGATTCTTGAAGGAAACTGTCTGTTTTTAGATATCCCGATATATCATAGCACTGAGCCTCATGCATAATACCCAGCTGATACTCTCAGTATGTCCTTATTGAATTAATAAATGTATGAGTTTTCTATCTTAGCCATTTACAGCATAATGTGAGGTAGGTGAAAAAGCACTGAAACTGATGTCATGAGACCTGTGCTATAATCCCACCCTTGACACTAAAGAGCTTGGACAATCCATACTCTTTCTGGGACTCATTTTCTCATTTTTAAACTAAACAATTTGGAAGACACGTTTTTCAAACTCTCAATCTTTTCTTAAATCTAAAGGTGTAGCAAATGCATTTTAATACAAGAATGTGAATACATGATCTATCTTGATTAATTCTTATTAAACAGTGTGATTTGAGTATACCTGACACTTCTGGGCCTCAAATTCTTCATCTGTAAAAGAAGCTATTTATAAAAGGTTTAAAAACCTATGGCTCTTGGGTGAAATGGCAGAGTTGAGTTTTCATGACAGAGACTGTTTGGCCCACAAAGCTGAAAATATTTGTCGTTTGGCCTTTTCTAGAAAATGCTTGTTAAGCCCTCGTTTGTAGATTCCCTTTTACTTCTCCTCCTTAAATCTCTTCTATGACTTTCTGACTTATCCACTTACCATATAAATTTTTTAACAATGATTTTTCAAGTGCATTAAATTTTGACTAATGGCCCACCAGCATATTAAAAATTGAGATTGGACTTATTTTACTCTGAACAGAGTCAAAAGGTTACTAAAGAGAACCTTTGTGAGTTTGTGACTTAATAGATTAGAGCTGGAAATTATCCATATAATGGAAATGGAAATAAGCACATAATATTTAAACATTTGCCTTTAAGCCCCCCGAATACTAGATGTCTGGATGGTTCACATATGGCAGGTAACCAGTAAGTTCTGGTTGGGTGGATGACCCAACAGGGTGGGCATCCCAGTCAGTGATGCTATATATCATTATTATAAGGACTTGCAATAGGATGAATGTCTTCTACCATTTTAAAGCCAGCCAAACACGTGAGGAGTTGTCTCATCTGTCTCGTTTCCATGACTTTAAACCACAAATGTTGTCTCTGGGTATACTCCTTTTCCAATGAGACTATACTTATTTTGTGGTTAGATCATGCTTGTTCAGAGAGTGCTACAATTCAACTCACATCATTAAATCGAACCAGTATAATATCATTTTTTCTGCTAAACCTCTCGATTTTATGTTTCCTGCTTAATACACATTTTTTGAAAATCACACCAGTCAATAACAGCTCTGCAAAAAAAAGACAAGTTCAAATAATTGCAACTGACACCATTGTAACAAGGCACATTTGTTTTACTGTGATCATCCTGCCAATATCCTCACATCACCCCAGATTTTATTCTGGAAAATGAACAAAAATAAAATCCACTTAGGCTATAGGAAAGGCTGAGGCTGTGAAATATTTTAAGTTTATCATTGTATTAGTTCAGCAATGTGACAATAGGCGATGTGACACATGGAGTTCATCCAGTCTTACTGTGTGGACGCAGAGTGACAAGCTATACAAGAAGAATACAGGTGACCTAGGTGGGCAAATTACCTTTGGGTGCATGTTCCTTCCTAAGACTGACCTGGTTGGTGGGCTTAGAGTGGTACCTGCAAGGGTTTGCTGTCCCCAAATCTCCCCTGTACTGTCCCTTCCCTCTCCCCCAGTGGCACCTGACATTCTAAAATATTCTTTTGGATTTTCACAATTTTTCAGTCTTGAGAGGTACATTACCAAAATGAAAAGAACTATTGCAGAGAACCATTTTAATCTCTAATTAATTAGGTATTACCAAAGCTTGAAGCAAACTTCTAGAGAATGCAAGAGTGGAATTAAGAGGTGCAGGAATCAAAAACGAAAAGAGGTGTGTGCACGGGGAGTGAAGTGGGAAGGGGATATCATGGGCAAGAGTTACAGAACATGTGTACAGAAGAATAAAGTAAAGAAATTGAGGGAATGGAGTAAAGAATGTCAGCGTGTAGAAGACAGATAGATGGCATTAGGAGGACCACTGGAGGACACCACTGGCAGTGCTGATCAGGAACTTCGAATCAGTTCTCTTATGTATTTGCTTTAATTTAAGAAGCTGAGTACAGGACAGAGAAAAACTGGAGCAGGACAACTATGGATAGCCCATCCTAGATAGCCCTCCACTTTCTAATATTGTTTACGTTAGGGGTCAGCAAACTATGGCCAACAGGCCAAATTCTGTCAGTTGCTTATTTTTGGTATGGTCATGAGATAAGAATGATTTTTATACATTTTAATGATGAGAACAGAGTCAAATGCTGAATAATACTTCTTGACATAAGAAAATGATATAAAATTCAAATGTCAATGTCCATAAATAAAGCTTTATTGAAACACATCTGTCCTCATTCATTCACATATCATCTTTGGTTGCTTTTGCACTGCAAAGACAGAGTTGAGTAGCTGCAACAAAGATTATTTGTTGCATATAGCCTAAAATATTTACTATCTGGACCTTAAAAAAAAGTTTGCCAACCCCTGGTTTGAGTCATGTAGTTCTATAATAGCTTCCTGCTTGCAGACCCCACTCAGAAGATAAAACTCCTGCACTTAACACAGCCTACCAGGCAGTTTAGTGATCATTTATTCTTCCTTAAATATGCACCTTGGTGAGCCTTACCTCCCACCCCCAAATTGCTTATCAGAAACACCTATAGCATCCTCCCTGAGGAGAGTTACATAAATGCTATTTTCTCCACATATTTCTACCCCACGTGGCGATCTGGGTCCCCATGTAGATGGGTGCGCAGGTTCTTGCATGGCTGGTTCACCATATGATCTTCCTGTCCCAGAGCATGGATTCAGCATTTCTGAACGTGCCTTGTAAGAATTGTGTCAGCTGCAATTATTGAAACTTGTCTTATTTTACAGAGCTGTTATTGACTGGTGGGCTTTTCAAAAAATATGTATTAAGCAGGAAATATAAAATTCAGGGATTTAGAAGAAACAGTGATATTATATTGGTTCAATTTAATGATGTGAGCTGAATCATAGCACTCCCTGAACAAGCATGATCTAACCACAAAATAAGTATATTCTTATTGGAAAAGGAGCATACCCAGAGACAACATTTGTGGTTTAAAGTCATGGAAAGAGATAGTTGAGACAATTCCTCTCATGTTTGGCTGGCTTTAAAATGGTAGAAGAAATTCATCCTATTCCAGGTTTTGCCCCTGGAACTTAGCGTTGAACATCTGCATAAATGTAGTAACAGGAAATGGAGGAAGACACAAACTCACCATAAGCAATAAGGCTGGGAGGAGATTCAGATAGAGACCAGCATTAGAGGCCCCATTCTTGGGTACATGTTGTTGTGGCTAAAGAGTTAGAAACGGGTTCTAAACAGAGGCTACACGTGGAAGACAGTGAGGTTTTCCTACAAGCACTGGTAAAGGAACAAAAAGCCATTCTAATGAGTTGGTTCTATACACTCAGTTTTCAGACCTATTTTGAATTTGTGTCTTGCCGATCCCAGTGTCCCAGTACCTGACACAGGAAGCAGGCATTCCTTGTTACCTTTCTCTATGAATAAATATCAAACTTGCCTAGTCTAGCTCTAATGCCAAATGTATTAAAACACAGCCAGTTTTAATACTTAAGCTCCAGTCTGAGTGCCAAGGAATAGTCATTAGTTTGCCAACTTCAGTGACGTTTTTCTCTGTGACTAATCTTTCTCAGTAATCTATTTGCTACTCTATTATTTACGGACCTGAAGGTCAACCTTGGTCTTATGAGTTGCTCCCCAATTATGGTAAGAGTCTGGGTACATTCTTAAATATATGGCATGAATGTATCAGGTGACTATTGTTCTGGGAGGTCAAAAACTTGAAACATGATAACCCAGACTTCCCTGATATCTAGAGATATCTCAGTTTCAGAGATTGCTACCTGCAATGCCCTACAATCTTATGCTTGATATTCCCTCCTAATTTCATCATTTTTGTGCTCTATCACATTGCATTTACTCTGGGTTTGTTCTTGGTCTCCACTTCCTAGACTGTCCCAATAACAAAGCTGGCCCCATGGTATGAAAAAATATCACAGACAGTCACTGATGGTAGGGGCCTCATCAGCCATATGTGGTATATAAATCATTCTTAGTGACTTCTAGGGTCCCATGAGGGCCTCAAGAATCACCTGGAGTGATTTTGAGGCAAAGAATGAAGACCCATGGATCCTTTAGGAGTCTTACCTCCATGACAGCCAAAAAAATTCCTCCGTTTTCTTTCTACTTGATTTTATTTAAACATGGGACTGGTAAAGCAAAAGCATGAAAACCATTGGTAATAAGACATTATATTTTAGCTTGACATTATCAGAGGTGATAAGGAAAATAATTAGTGGCCAGTAGGGGACAGGAACTGACCAAAATAAATGGACACTGATCCTGGTGTTTGCCAGATGTCACCTCCTTACTTGCTGGACTAAAGAAGAATGTCCTAGGAGTAGGGGGCAATCAGACAACCTGGGGAGCAGAGGAGTGGGAGAGACATGCAGGGATCTCAGACTAGTGCTATTTATCATCCAGCATGAAAATATTTCAATTTTCATAATCAATATGGATGTATCTCAGTGGCTACACAGTAAATCAAGGATAGAGTTAGGACTCTAATAATTTAGATCTCAATTTCCTGGGGAAAAATACATAACTCTTTAAGATTTACTAGTAATTAATAGAACTTTTAGCTTAAACAGCTTCCCACAACAGTGAATAAGTAGACACTGCATAACTTATTAGAGAACACAAAAGTGTACAGTCAGCCTTCCACATTCATGCATTCTAAATCTGTGGATTCAACTAACTATAGATCAAAAATATTTAGCAAAAAAGGACAATGGTTAATCTTTATTGAACATGCACAGAAATATTTCTTGTAATTTCCTAAACAATATAGTGTAACAAATTTTTACATAGCATTTACATTGTACTAGATATTATAAGTAACCTAGATACATTTTAAAGTATAGGAGAGATATGCATAGGTTATATGCAAATAACTATGCCATTTTATATGAGGAATTTCAGCATCTGTGGATTTTGGTATCCAATGGGGGTCCTTGAACCAACCCCCCACGGATATTTAGTTTTATGTTTATTTCTTTTCACAGATTCCAAAATAAGAGGTACCAAAGGTACTTAATTGTTTTTTATATATTTAGGAAATGTATTAATGGATGGTTCTGTTAGACTAATACTCTTTTATATAATATTCACAAATTTTGACATCACTGCAGATACTTGTTAAGATAATGAGTAGACTACAAGAAGCCAATATTCAGAGAATGCCTTTTGAGGACACCATGTATCTGTTTATCATCTTCTGGTTTGTCAACAAGCATTTAAAAAAATTCTGACATGCATGATTAGTTACAATAATGTTCTTTTACTCTCCCCCTGGAATGATAAAGCGTAATCACTGGGTTATGGAACATGGTACCTCGCTTGTAAATTTGTGAAGGAAGCTCCTTTTGTTGACAGTTCTAATGTCTGCCATCTGTTTGCATGAGATGAAGCCCTGGTGCTCTTCTGACTGGCCATAAATTAGGTGTTAGCAGCAGGCTTTTGACAGGATCCTTCAGTTACAGTTTCATTTTAAAAAAACTAAAGCTGTGAATTCAACATTTGGTGGGAAGTCCAACTTCTCTGCTAAGAGTGTACAAATGTACTTTTTGAATTCTTAGACCCAAACTGATTTCTCTGTATTTGTGCTTAAGGCAGACCTCTCTCAAGATGTCTTCTCTGTATGTAACCCTGAAAATAAACTAACACTGAGTAGAGAGTAACACTGCTAAATTCAAGGAAATCCTACACCTTTGTACCCACTCACACTTTGTAATAGTGTGAAGGAAGGGCGTATTTATTTAGTGCTTATTTCACGTCTTGTGCTGTGCATGGATGTTTACATACACTATATTGTTTTATTTTCAAATCAATTTTATAATTTCGATAATGCTATCCCATTTTGCAGACAGGAAAACTGAGACCCAGAATTTAACTAATTTATCCATATTCTTATAAAATGGTGCAATCAAGATTCAAGTATTGAGCTTTGTTTGACCACATCCATTCACTTGTCAGTGCACACTGTATATGCCTAGGTTTGGATAAGGAGAGAAATGGCAAGATTAAGTCCATCCAAGTTCCCACAACTATCCTTATCTACATCCCATAATTTCTCTACAAATTTTCTATGTTGCCTCTTTTTCACTTTTCAGAAAATCAAAAATACACATATATATGCTCTCCAAGAACCTTTCCTCATTTGCCTACAATTTCCTCCCCTGGGGCCCCATTTATCAAATATTCCCTTTAGTATTTCATTTGCTACATCTTTCTGGATACTTGTATACTGTAGGCTCAATGCTCTCACTTCCTTTCCATCCACTCACACTTTGTAATCTGGATTCCACCCTTACCACTTTAATAAAACTGTTTCCTCCCAGGTGACTAAATCTATTGCCCTTTTCTCTGTCTGCATGCCTCTCAGCTTTTAACACTGTGATTACCTCTTTTCTCATGAAATATCCTCTTGCTTTCTGGGGTCTCTTACACTGCTGTGATTTCTAATGTCTCACTATTCTTCACTGGTTTTACTTTCCCTGACTAACGCTTAAATGAAAGGGCTTCCCCAAATCTAACCTTGGCTCTGTAATCTTCTTCTCTATTCTTTCACTCAATTCTGTCCTGTCTCACCACTTCAGCTGCTAACCACATGTAGGCAATTAAAGTTAATTTTAAGTTAATTCTAAGAAAAGTTTCTGTCCCACATTTCCTGTCTCCTGCAGGACAGCCGTTCTTGAGTATTTGATATTATATGTCCAACGCATTATATTCTTAGGGGAATGTCACTGTACTTGCCAAACTGATTTTTCTATTTTCCTTTTATGTCTTTTCTATCCCAATGAAATTCCTAATTTCTCCCTTGCTTTTCACATTCAGTAAGACTTAAAACCCTTTGATTTTACCTATTCGTTTCTTACGGGTTCCTCTCATGAATGGTCTCATAATCACCAATTGAATTTAGACTCCTAAGCAAATATTTTGTCTCTAATCTCCCCCTCTAATTCCTTCTACACAGAATTCTCAGATTAGTCTATTAAATTCATTGTTAAGGTGATATCTTTTTGCTGCATAAAATGTTCAGAGCTGCCCTTATCCCACATTCAATTTTCTCAGTGAACTAGTGCCAGCACGCTTGTGAACTTTTTGCAACATCTCTGCCAATTACCTTTACAAAATCTCACTTTAGCCAGTTGAAATGGCTGATAGCTTTCCTATGCATATTTCCTTGCTAGTCATATTTATATTGCTTTTCCTGTGCTTCTGCATCCACCTAATAATACCTTCTCTTCCATGAAGATCTCCCTGACTCTTCTCAAATGCACTCACTCTCTTTTCTAAATTCCCTTAAAAATGTATTTTGAACTCTTTTTTTGCCTGGTAGGATGGTTATTTTTATATATGAGACATCTCTATTAGATGCTAACTCCTAAAACCAGCATCTGTGCTGCTCCTTTGACTCTTCTTCCAGTACAATGCTTTGTATGTGGTTGATCCTCAGTAAATGTGAGTTGAACAGAAGAGTGAATCAGTAATTATTGTTTTGGGAAACCAGACAAAATATAACAATTTCAGAAATATCCATGGATATTACTATCATTCTGCAACTGTATCTTTGCTCTGGTTCTAGTGATCCAGCATAGAAGGACCTCTAAAAGTGAGATTTGTGAATCAGGTGGAACTCCTCTCCATCCAGAGTCCTCTGAGCTTGGCATCAAGCTCCATCATTCTAGGCTGTTTATATCTGACCCCTCAGGTTCACTTTACATGGACACTCACTGCCTATTCCAGTTATAATGGCGCCACTAAAATGGATATTTTACAGTTCTTGGGTCAGGTGCTTGGCTATTCTGACAAATGTATCCACATACACTACAACAAAGAAAAGTCTATTTGACTGCTTCCAGAAAGTACGTATGCATTTTAACCATGTTCTTGGAGAATCCATAATCTGACATTTGTAGTTTAACCTATAAAGCATCTAGGTAATGAAAAGAGCAAGCCGGAATTGAAATAAGAAACAGGGATAGACATTATCAGACCAATTTTCAATGGCCTTAAATATATGCCTATGTCTAGAACTGATTATTTCTCCAAAGCTGTCTTCCCTAAATACTTCTATTATGGAAGTCTGGAGATGGGATAATAGAGGGGATAACTAAAACATATTCAAAGAAGAATCTATTTCTTAACAAGAACAGAATAATAATTCTAAAAATTCACAGAAATAACTAGCATTGGTTGAGTATCTCCTGAGTAAAAGACACTTAGACAAATGCTTTACTCACATGTTCTCATTAATCCTCAAAATATCCCTGTAATATTTTATTAACCCAGTATACAAATGAGCTGAGCTGAAGTACACAGTGGTTAAGTACCTTGGTAAAGATCACAAAGCTAGAATGGCAGAGCCAGCCACCTTTAAGAATAACAGGGAATAAGAATCAAATATAGAACTCATTTAAAAATGAAAAGATATAAAGCAAGTATTAACAGCTCCATAAAATGGTGTCTAATTCCAGGAACTCATGTGTGTTGCTGATACGAGTGTGTAATTCACATAATAAAACAATGTACTTACTCTCTGTCAATCACAAGGCAGGTTACAGCTTCTGCAGCAATTACGTTTGCTGTTCTCACATCTTCCCTATATAAAAAATAGACATTGAAATAAAATAACCTTTAATATCAAGGCACAGTGTCCATTGTGATTAATTCAGGAAACAATTTATATTATATAAACTCTTCTGATTTATTCACCTCCAAGTTTAAGCTTTGTTTATGTTTCAAATTTTTTTTCTGAGGAATCATCTTACTCTTGTCATGAATCATACAAATCCTACAATTATAATAGTTTCAATTTTCAATTTTGAAATTTCACTCACACAAGTAGGACATATTTGATATCATTCTCTTTGGGGGAATTAACAAAATAGTTAGATAATGATCAAGATAGTAATAAACATACGTACATAAAAGATTTTAAAGAATTTGAATTTATACTTCTAGAAATTGAGTATCTGATCCATTTGTATATGAATTTATCATTATATCCTTGAGAACAATTGATCTGTTTAAATTATTTCCTTAAATACCCTGTTTTTATGTGGCTAATGTTTTGGCAACTTATGTCACATAGTCATTCATCTATACCAGAGGTTATGGTTCTTTAGGAGTATTTTACAAATCTTAAGTCACACTGATAGAAGCATGTAAATATTGTCTCTTTATATGCATTTGTTTTTGGATTAGTATCTATCAACCTTTTAAACCTTTAAAAATCTATCCTGGTATTTTATGTTTGTTTTATCCAAAGGTGGATTTGATAAATTAACATTCACAATTCATTTTCAGCAACTAAAATTTTAATAGTATCACTGCCATGGTAGCATGGTTTGTGGGTACCAAAAAAATAGAAAGAATGAATAAGATCTACTATTGGATAGTACAATATGATGATGATAGTCGATAATAGCTAAATTCTGTATTTTTTAATAACTTAAATAATATAATAGGATTATTTGTAACTCAAAGGATAAAAACTTGAGGGATGGATACCTCATTCTCTATAGTGTGCTTATTTTACATTGCATGTCTGTATCAAAACATCTCATGTACCCCATAAACATGTACACCTACTATGTACCCATGAAAATTTAAAAAAATAATTTAAAAATTATAAAATAAGTTATACTTGAAAATTTACTTTTTCCAAAAAATAATAACATTTCTAAGTTAATATACTTAATGATGAATATGTTTGGAATACATTAAAGAGATAGGTACATATGAAATAATATAGAATTAATAATACAGTCTATAAACCAAAAATCATCACATCTCTGGTAACAGGCTCTTAAGGTTTTAAGAATAAAGATGTTCTCAGTAAATTTTTATGCTTTTGAAACACACTACATTCTGACATATATTTCTGAAATCTGTTTTCCACTGATCTCTTTGTCTTTCACTGTTGCTATACCATGCTGTTCAGATTACCGTTGCTTTACATTAACTATTGGTATTCAATATTTGGCAAAGCAAGTTCTCCCTTACCAAAATTATTTTTTCAGAAATGGCATGATGATATTCTTAAGTATTTATGTTTAAGAAATTCATTGATAATATTCATAAGCATTCATTTATCATATAGACTTTAAAATTATCTTCCACTTCTGAAGCATCCACCTTGGGATTCTAGTAGAGTTGTATTACATTAACATTTATTCATTTATATCAAAACATGTTATTTCTGATGATATTGATTTTCCCATGTAAGAACATGGCATGACTTTCTACTTGTTCAGATATAATTTCATATCTTTAAATACAATTTCATAATTTCTTTCACTTGGGTCCTGATATTTTAAAAACTGTATTCTTATGTGTTTCATATTATGTTTCTCTTATGAGTAACATTCCTTTTCATTTGTTTCTCACTGGTTGCCCTATTCTTTGTAAAAAGCTATCACTTATTGTACATAATCCACCCACCATACTATGTTATCCTAACTCTAGAATGTTTGTTATAGTCCCAGAATCTCCCTCACATTCCCTGCCTTCCATTCAAACTGGTCTTTTGGTTTTTTTTTTGAGACAGAGTTTTACTCTTGTTGCCCAGGCTGGAGTGAGGTGAGGTGGCACTTGACTCACTGCAACCTCCGTCTCCCAGATTCAAATTACCAGGATTATAGGCGGCCCCCACCATGCCTGGCTAATTTTTGTATAGATAGGGTTTCACCATGTTGGCCAGGCTGGTCTAAAACTCCTGACTTCAGGTGATCCACCTGCCTTGGCCTCCCAAAGTGGTGGGATTACAGGCATGAACCACCTCGCCTGGCCACTGGCCTCCTTTTAATACACATCATCGCCCTCATGCCATGAGTTCTTAACATGCTTTCCCCAGGCCTAGGAAGTTCCTCTCTAATGTTTGCTTAGTTCACTCCTTCTTATCTCTTTAATCACAGCCTACATAGCCCTTCCTCAGGGATGCCATCCTGAATTGACTGGGTTGGGTTTCCTATGCATCTTTTCTCATAGTCCTACATACCTCTTCATCCAAGCATGTATCACCATTTGTAATTTATATTAAAATATATATTTCTGTAGCCATTTGGTTAATAACTCTGTCTTCCTCCCACTAAACTCTATGAGGACAGGGAACACTGGTGGCTTTGGCCCCCATTTCATCCCAAATGCCTCACACATAGAAGATGCTTAGTGTTTAAAGCAGTTATGGCACAGACATCATACTCCTGAGCCCTGTGGTAAGAAGGCAGAGCTCAGGCTTTTGTGTTGCACTATTCTGATGTTAAACCCACCTCCATTCACAAGCTACGTGAAAGCCTCAATTTCCTCATCTGTAAAATGGGAATAAGAGTACCCACTCACTGTGTGGCATTAAATGAGATAATCAAAGTTAACTTCATCGTAGTAGTGCCTGGCCCAGCAGAACTACCGTCTGCTGTTTATTATTTCTAATTCTTTTCATCCCCAACACCATCATGCCTGCCTCTGTGGAGGCTCTATCTTATGTTTTATAAAACACTCCTACCCAGAAACACGGTGAGGATTTTCTTTCTGTCCCATAGGTGTAAACAATATATTTTCACTTCATTATCAATTTCTTAATGGGAATTTTTGGTAAAGTAACACAACAGGCAGAAAACTTCTATAGTGCCCATTTGGTTCTTCATAAATTGTGTGAATGACTTATTTCTAAGTTGTTCATGGTAGCATAAGTTACTACCAATTGCTGCCAGCCAAAATAAACTAACAACAATAATAAACAAACCATCATCACAGCATAGAAAATATCATATTAAATTTAGCTTTCCCTGAAATATATTTCCATTTGACAGTTAAGAAATTGCCCACATTCTTTAAAAATACAATAAATATAAAATCGTACTTCATTTTGAAGATATGTTCTGTGCATATGAATTTTTAAAAATGTATTCATCATAAATTTACAATATTTCAGCATTTCATCATATTATTTGGCCTAAATTGGATATACTTTTAAAGTTGAATGCAATTTCCATGCCACAAAAAGAAGACACATTAGTATTTTTTAATGTAGATGGGGGGAAATATCAAGATCAGAAGAGTGACATAGTTAATAGAAATATAACATTTTACTTTAAAAAGGAAAATAAGTATGGCCTAGAGCCAGGCGTAGTACCCAGGAAAGTGACATATATTAAACCTGAAAAGAAGCATCACATTGGGGAAAAAAACCAACATATTAAACAATAAATTATAATATTTGCCATTTATTAAGTACATAGCACATGTCAGGAACAATATTAAACATTCCATACAAATCTCATTTGCTGCACATAACAAAGGGTGGTGATTTTACACCAGATTTGTACCTGAGAATAGAGGTTAGGGAATGCACCCGAAGTCAGATATAGCTAGTGAGTTGCAACTCTGGAATTTGAACACAGATCTGGCTGTCCCTAAAGTCATGTTCTTTCCACAACAGTACACTGCTTATGTGCTCAGCTATCAGATTTTAATTCTACATTCATTAAAATGTAGAATAACCTTTCAGCGGTAAGTATTCATGTCTCTCTGTCCATCATTATGAAAATTATATTTACTTGTTCACAGAACCAGCACTAAGAGTTATGGGTTCCCCATTATAAAACTAATATGAAAGGATCATTTTGATTTTAAAATTGTTAGAATTCCCTTCCATAACTATGTCCTAGCCTGCTATACTGCTTTTTAATAATATTGCCTAACAATGGGGAATTATTCAATGTCAGGCTCATTCAGTGGCAAACTCATGTTGCCATTATGGTGTCATTTTGTTTCTATTATTAAGGTGCTTTTACCTCTCAAAGAGGGTATCTATAAATTCTGTTTCTGCTAGATATAGAGACAAAATACCTGATACTAATATATAACATGCATTAATTCTGCTAGAGATAGAGACAAAATCCTTGATATTAATACATAACATGTATTAATATCTCATTTTAGAAGAGAAAGTAGAAATTTCTGACTTCTAAGGAGAGAATGTTAATGACAGAAGCTGACAACACTGATTTACTATGTATGCTTATATCTTTTATAGGTCCAAGGACCACGGTAAAAGCAAATATCATTTGGATTTAAAGATGTAATATTACATATTCATATAATACATAGGTCTTATTAACTCTGTGTTGTTATTAAATGTATTTTTATCCATACATAGATGTTATAATACTGGTTTCACACAAAACATCTACCAAGTTAGAAGGCACTTCATATAATAGTGGTTTAGAAGTAGGAAAAGGGAAGAAAGGAGAAAAGTGTTATTTTTTTAAAAAACTGAACTTTCATTTTTACTTTTTTACAGATCAGGGTATTTAATAATTTCTAATAGAATAATTCTTAACATTTTAATAAAATATTGAACACAAGAGAATTTTATAACCAGAATTATAATGCTCGATTTATTTAATAAAATTTTTACCAAACACACATTACCTCTGAACATTCGACATACTATGCTTGCTTTTTTACAATAAATAAATAAATATCTATCTACATAACAGTCCATATCCAACATGCAAATTGTCTTTAAAATTAAAATCTCAGGTTTATCTAGTTCTGCGTCTTTGTATTAGTTGATTTCTATGTGACAGTTAATAAATATTTTAAAAAGCACTACTGCAAAAGTGGCTACTGTTTGGCAGATTAACAAGTATTTTCACAAACTTGCTATTGATTAATAATTACAATCAAAGCTATGCCGTTTATTAGTGGTCTCTTTTTAAGCATGTTCAGATGAGTTAGAAATTCCTTTCAATGAAATCATGGAGCATGAAAAATATCCCCAAATATTTGCAAATATAGGTTTCTGTGCACTGACTCTGATATTCTTTGAACTTCATCACTGGAATCTTCATCATCGCTGTATCCCAAAGTGGCGTCACTGTCAGTATCTGAATAATCCATACGGAGAATTCACATGGACTCTTCTTGTTCTAAAGCAATTCTCTTATGTCTCATGGCTATGAGAGAACTCTATGGTTCACTGATATCTCAGGGGAACAAACAGAGTGTATGAGGCCAAAGCAGAACACATTTGATGCAAAGTAGCTGTCGGAGTAGGGGCTCTTCCTTTTCAGCTCTGGAGCAACCTGACTACTGTCAACAGAATCCCAGCACACTCCCAGTGCCAGCCTTCATGGAAACTGACACTACTCCGATTGCTTATGAGCTTACAGCAATCCAAGGGTCACAGCTCCTCACTCTCTGTCATGTGCAGCAGTTTAATGTCCCCAGTTTAGTTCACACAGCACAAAGCAAATTCTTTTCATCTCGAAATCAAAAGCAATCTTACTGCAAGAGGTAGGATAATCAAAATTGATAGGACATGACAAGCATCAAAGAGCCACATAAAATAAAATTATAGTATTGAATTAATTATGAACAAGAATTGTAGAGTTGGTGGTAAATCTGACTGAGCTATTTGAAAATTGGATCCTGTAGCAGATTAGCGTGCTTTAAGAAAAAGTCGTATCAGGTCAATCACTAATTCCACTTTCCACTAAGTCCTGAAACTATTCCAACATGATTTATACCCCAACACTGTAATAAAACCCATCATCTAAGTAAACAAGTAACTTACACATGCAAATAATTATATACCTTCTAATCATGGTTGCACAGAGTGATCAACCAATAAATGTTAGCTACAATCATCATGCTCATGATCATTATCACTTTAGGACCCTCTGACATCTGGGAAGCCTGTGACCTTTTTTTATATACTTTGTCTCTAGTAATCCCCTTCCCTAACTTTCTATATAATAAATTAATCTCCCAATTCTTTTCTGACACCACCCTCTCAATTTGCTTTCTTGACATTTTGTCCCTAGTGAACTGATGATAGGTATTTTCCCAAAATTCTGTTTTGGGCTTTCTTTTTCCTGGCCCTACTTTCTCTCACTGAGGAAAACTCACATAACACTATGATGTCAACTATTAGTTTTATATGAATGATTTGCAAGTCTTCATTTCTAACTTTTACCTCTCTCCTACTATACAATCCTACCTGGAAGTCGCATTGCGACCTCTGATTCAAACCAACTCATTTTCTCCTAACCTCAAAACCATTGTTTTCTTTGGGTTCCCTATCATGGTAAGCGGCATCAGCAATATTGCATTCACCTAGGCTCAAAAGATTGGACTCACTTTTTACTCTTCCCCATCTCTCTTGTGCATATTTGGTCATATTTGTTCTATCTCTGTCTATCTCTCATATCCATCCTTCCTTCCACAGGTATGGCTCTACTGTGGGCCATCACTATCTCTGCCTTGGACCACTGATCTGGCCTCCTAAGTGATCCCCTCGCCTCTACTCTCTCCCTCTTATAGTCCATATCTCACTCTACCATACATTTTCAAATGTAAATCGAGTCATGTCGACTCTTTGCACAAGAACTTTTAAAGAAAACAAGAAAAGTTTCAATATTTTCATTTATAATTAGAGGTCCTCCAACTATCTGATCTATCACTTTCTAGGCACTATGCTGAAGACCCTCCACTGTGCTTGTGACAGATAACTTTGTCCTCAAAATATGCCAGCTGTTAATTCTGTCCATGTCTATGCACATGCAGCTGACTCTTCTAAGAACCTTCTATTTCAGTTCATCTATAAAACCTCCATTATCCCTCAGCAGCATTTTAAAAGAATAAGAACAATTTTTACACACAAGAAATATTTCTACAGAGCTGTGTTTGGTGGCATGCACTTGTAATCCCAACTAGCTAAAAAACTTAAGTGGGAGGATCACTTGAGCCGAAAAATTTGAGACCAGCCTGGCAACGTAGCAACACCCCACCTCTACAAAGAAAGAAAGCAAAAGAAGTATTTCTGCATATTAACTACAAAAAGAACAAACAAAAAATAGGGGAAAATCAAAAATACCATAACACCACCTACCAGGAGATAACTAAGATTAGCATCTTGGTGAATAGACTTACAAACACTTTATTCTTCTCATCTTTTTTATTTATTAAATTAGAAAAGTTACATTTATTATGAAGTACTCATATGTCTCATGAATATAATAATAAACCAGCAATTATTTTAACAAATATTTGCCGAAGGCTAATATATTTTGAATACCTGACCTTGCAGTCTAGTGGGGACAGATATCAAATTAGTACACAAACATATGCAGTAGCTCTCCCCCGCCCCGCTAATAGCTCCCCTCACCATTACACACAATTTCACTCGGTTACTCTAGGTTTCAGATACCTACATCAACTTCAGCCCAAAAATATTAAATGGAAAATTCCAGAAACAAGTCGTACATTTTAAATTGCACATCATTCTAAGTAGCTTAATTAAGTCTTACTCTGTCCTGCTTCCTCACACCCTGGACCTCAATCCTCCCTTTGTCCAGTGTGTCCATGCTGTAGACATTCCCCACCCATTAGCCACTTAGTAGCCATCTCAGTTATCAGATCAACTGTCACGTCACTGTCCCAAAGTGCAAGAGTAGTGATGCTGGCAATTCTGATATGCCAAAGAGAAGCCTTAAAGTGCTTCCTTCACAAAAGGTGGAAGTTCTTGACTTGATAAGAAAGAATAAAAGGTCGTATTTTGAGGTTGCTAGGATCTATGATAAAAACGTATCTTCTGTCTGTGAAACTGTGAAGAAGGAAATATAACTCTGTGCTAGTTTTGTTGTTGCACTCAAACTGCAAAAGTTATGGCCATAGTGCATGATAAGTGCTTAGTTAAGATAGAAAAGACAGTATTTTTGTGGGTGGAAGACACAAACAGAAACGTGTTCCAATTGATGGCAATCAGTTCCAGACTATCATCTGTTTCTGGTATCCACTGGAGGTTTTAGAATGTATTTCCTGCACATAAGTGGGGACTACTCTAATGGAAACACTGATCAAATAGCATGCAATCAGGTAACTAATAGGGAGGATCTCGTTCAGCCACTAGGACAGACAACTTTTGTAAGGACATTAGAAACTAAGACCCAAAGGTGGAGTTGAGGTTCTCAAGACGAAGGTCAGGACAAATGCGTCCTAGGAAGCATGCATAGTCATGCACCACATAATGACATTTTGGTCAACAAACAGACCACATATATAACAATAGTTTCATGAAAGACTCCTGTCATCTAGTAATATCATAGCCCTAAACAAACCTACTGTGCTGCCATTGTATAAAAGTATAGGACATATGATTATGTACCTTGCGTAGCAATTGATAGTGATAATAAATGACTATGCTATCAGTTTAAGTATTTACTATACTATGCTTTTTATTGTTATTTTAGAGTAGTACTCCTACTTATTAAAAAAAAGAAAAGGCTTAATATAAAAGAGCTTCAGGCTAGTCTTTCAGGAGGTATTCCAGAAGAAGGCATTGTTATAGAATATGACAGCTCCATGTGTGTTATTGCCCCTGAAGACCTTCCAAGGGGACAAGATGTGGAGGTGGAAGACAGTGATATTGATGATCTGGACCCTGTGTAGATTTACACTACTGTGTTTGTGTCTTCATTTTTAACAAAAAAGTTCAAAAAGTAAAAAATAAGTTAGAAATAGAAAAAAGCTTATAGAATAAATATGTAAAGAATAAAATATTTTTGTACAGCTGTCCGAATTGTGTTTTAGGAATTATTAGAAACAAAGTTTATAAAGTAAAAAAATTATAAGCTAAAGTTAATTTTTTATTGAAGAAAGAAAAATATTTTTATAAATTTCATGTAGCCTAAGTGTTCAGTGCTTATAGAGTCTACCATGGTGTACAGTAACGTCCTAGGCCTTCACATTCACTCATCGCTCACTGACTCACCCAGAACAACTTCCAGTCCTACAATCTTCATTCATGGTAAGTGCCCTATTTGGGTGTATCATTTTAAAAATTTCCTGCTATATTTTTGCTATGCCTTTTCTATGTTTAGATACACAAATACCATTGTGTTAGAACTGCCTGCAGTATTCAGTACAGTCACATGCTGTACAGGTTTCTAGCCTAGAAGCAACAGGCTATACCATACAACCTAGGTATATAGTAGGCTATACAACCTATGTTTATATAAGTAGACTCTACAATGCTAGCATAATGAAATTGCCTAAAGATGCATTTCTCAGAATGTGTCCCAATCCTTAAGAAACACATGATTGAACAACATATACAATAGCTTTGAAGTAGGAAAGAGCTTATTATAACACAATCAAGATTGAATGGAGAGACTGAGCAAAAGAAGGCAGAGACCATAGATGACAGAGAAGAAACTGGGCCGCATCATTCAGTGTCTGGAGGTAGTTCTCAGGATTTTTTTGTAAAGGTTCACTAACTTTCTTTTCCCCTTTTCCTTTACCATATTAAATAAAATCTCTAAAGTTAGAGAGCTTAAACTCAAGTAGAGAAAACAGTTTGTAGTCAAGATAGAATAAAGTTTTAAGAAAATTGGATTAATAATTTTGGAATACCTATACTGATGACCTTTTCACACATTGAAGTAAATGTTACTTAATGTATAAATGGGATTTAGTGTATAAATCCCATTTAATGTCTAAATTCTATTTATGCATTAAGGAATTTATATATTAAAGAATAATTTCTTGTAAATAGAAAATATAATCTCTGTCCTTAAGAATCCTACAATATAAAAGACTTTTATGTGTCTTTTATGAAAAAAATGCATAAAAGTCAATGTATTATTAAGACTATATATCAACTTATGATAAACACAGATCTGAGTTTAAAGCAAATCCTCTTTCTGGAGTTTACCCAAGGCAGTGTGGTTTCTTATCAATAAAATGGACTCGTGACATGACCTAAAAAAGAATGATTCTCTAGGCAGAAAAATTATAAGTGCTGTCCAAAAAGCACCTCCAAGGTTTATTCTTCCTGGTCACGTGAGTGGATATTTCCATTCATTATATTAATTCACTTCCCGAGAGACTGCATATCCTCTCCGATCTATATCCCCGAAAAACACAATGAGTAAATAGAGAATGATGAAGTTGGAAGAATCCAATTTTCACATTTTTTTTCATTACTTCTGCTGGGTTGATTGTATAATGAATTTTTTATCTGACATACAAACTTCACTTTCTATGGCATACTTCAGTGACAATGAAAGCAGACGTTTATTAGATTAAGCCAAATAAAACTGCTGTTTGTGCAGCTTAAAAACAGCCAAATATTGACAACTTTCTATGGTTCAACCTAATACACAGAATAATGAAAGAGAAGGGGAAGAAAAAATAATTGCAGCAGGATATATATTGCAATTTTTTTCTGCTGTGTTTCTTTTGTTTCTTTGTGTTTCTTAGTGGAACTGAGATTCAGCAGTAACCTGTATGTCTTGCATATTCCATATTTGAATGAACTCATTCCCCTAAATGTTAAAACATGACTGATGGCTTTTGCTCTATCTAGTCATTACAGATAATATTCTCTATATTCCATTATAGCTGGCATAAGATATTCTGAAGAATTCTGAATCCTAGTTTATTGTTGGGGAACAAATGGTATTTACTCTGTGCTTTTGCTTCAAATATTAAACTCTTTGGCAAAGCCTTATAAATTTAAAGAATGTCACCCCAGGGAGAATTTACAGATAGAAGGATGAGCTTATTGTTCTCTGCTATTGTTTTATTAGTAGATTCCTCTTATATCTATCCTTCTTCTCTGAGCCATATTTCATAAAAGAATTAGCATAAATCTTATGGTTTTCAGATATTGATATATGTAATTTTGTAAGGTAATAGGCAAAAGATAAGCTTGGATTTGAGTAGAATATATAAATAGAATAATTATTCAATAGGTGTGTTATGGTTTGAATGTATTCCTAAAAGTTTGTGTTGGAAACTTAATCCCCAATGCAACAGTGTTAAGAAGAGAGACCATTAAGAGGTAATAAGGTCAGAAGGGCTCTGCCATTATGAATGGATCCATGTCATTATCTCAGGAGTGAGTATGCTATGGAAAGAGTGAGTCTGTAATAAATGTGGGTTTGGCTCTTGCAGAGTGGCCCTCTTGAAGTCTCTTGCGCATGTGCATGTGCTTTCTTGCCCATCCATGTTTTGCCTTCCACCATGGAATGATGCATCAAGAAGACACTCACCGGATGTGAGCCCTTCAGCCTTGGACTTCCTAGTGTCCCAAAGTGTAACAAGTTAATTTCTGTTCTTTACAAATTCCCTAATTTCAGGCATTCTGTTATAGCTGCACAAAATAACTTAAGATAGGAAATTGGCACCAAGAAGTTGGGCTGTTGCTAAAACAAATATCTGAAAACGTGGAAGAAGCTTTGGAATGAAGTAATGAATAAAAGCTAAAAAGAGTTTCAAGCAGCAGCTGAGGAAAAAAAATCTAGATTGCTGTGAACAAAGCGCTAGGGAAATACTGGTGGGGGCTCAGAAGACAGGAGCTGTAGGGAGAAACTAAATCTTCTTAGAGATTACAATAATTGGTCATAATTAAAACGTTGGTAGGAATATGGACAGTAAAGGCAATTCTGATGAAGTTTCAGATGGAAATGAGGAATAACGTATTAGAAACTGGAGTAGAGACCAGCTTTATTATAAAGTGGCAAAGAACCTGGCTGAATTGTGTCCACGCCTTATGGCTTTGTTGAAATTGAAATTTAAGAATGATGAACTAAAATATCTGGCAGAAGAAATATCTAAGCAGCAAAGCATTCAAGATGTTATATGACCTCTTTTAGCTGCTTACAGTAAAATTAGAAGAGAAATGATTTTAAGATGGAATTAATAATTAAAACAAGTATAACGGATAGATTTGGAAAACTCTCAGGCTGGCCATGTAAACAACAATAAGGCATGCTTGGGAGACAATACTAATGGTGTGGCCAAGCACCTGTTTACCAAGAATGGTAATATGGATGAAAGGAAGTCAGATCCTATTCATCAAGAATATGGAATAAAGACTGTCTAGGCATTTCAGATATGTTCAAGACTGCCCCTCCAATCACAGGCCCAGAGCAGGATCTTCAAGTCAAGGTTTCCAGAGAGATGCCCTAAAGGCATCAGGATTTGCTGAGCTTATTGTAACACAGTAAGTTCAGGTGCAGGATCCCTCTGTTTCTTCATTCTATTGCAGCACTCCTGGGCCACCCCAGGAGTATGACTCAAGTGGGTCCAGGTGCAGCTTGGTCTGCCACTTTGGAGAGCAAAAGCAGTGGGCCTTGGCAGTGTCCACACATAACTAATTCTGAAAGTGCACAGAGTTTCCAAGCTGTGGAGGCATGGTAGCCTCCACCAAGATTTCACAAGATGTCATGGAGAGCCTGGGGCCCAGGCAGAAACTTGTCACAAAGGTAGAATCACCACAGAGAGGCACTGCTAGGGCAATGCCTAGTGGAGCCACAGGAGTGGGGCTGCATCTGACACCGTAACTGTAGACATGCCAGCATGCAACAGAAGCCTAGGAAAGCTTCAGGCACAGACTGACCAGGTGACTAAAGCCAGCAAAGCCACAGGGGTGGGGCTGCCTAAGGCCCTGGGAGCCCAACTCCTGTCCCAGTGTGCACAGAAGATGGAACATGGGGTCAAAGAAGACTATTCTGAAGACTTAATGTTTGCCCTATTTGGTTTTGAACTTACTTGGCACCAGTTATCCCTTTCTTCTTGCCTATTTCTCCCTTTCAGTATGAAAACATTTATGTTATGCCCGTCCCAGCATTGTGTTTTGGAGGTAGATAACCTGTTTGATCTCACAGACACAGCTAGAGGGAATTTGCCTGAATATGAATCATGCCTTGAGTCTTACCAATAACTGATTTAGATGAGACTTGGAATTTGGACTTTCGAGTTGATGCTGAACCAGTTAAAACTCTGAGGGGTATTGGGATGGAATTAATGTATTTTGGATGTAAGAAGGATGTAAATTTGGAGGGGCAGGGGAAGAATTTGATGGTTTGAATGTATCCCCCAAAGTTCACGTGTTGGCAACTTAATCCCCAGTGCAACAGTACTGAGTGGTGGGATCTTTAAGAGGTGATTTGGTCATGAGAGTTCTGCCTCGATGAATGAATTAGTGTCCTTATCGAGGGAGTGAGTTTGTTACTGCCAGAGTGAGTTTGTTATAAAAGCAAGTTCAGTCACTGTCTCTCTGTCTCTCTCTCTCTCTCTCTCTCTCTCTCTCTGTTTCTCTTTTTGTTTCTCTGTCTCTCTCTCTTTCTGTGTCTCTCTCTGTCTCTGTCTCTGTGTCTCTCTCTGTCTCTCTTTCTCTCTGTGTCTCTG
The DNA here is from genome assembly GCA_963573385.1 of Cacajao melanocephalus. NCBI lineage: Eukaryota > Metazoa > Chordata > Mammalia > Primates > Pitheciidae > Cacajao > Cacajao melanocephalus. The sequence goes on from CAUYLG010036043.1 coordinate 25,157, forward strand.
TCTCCGTCTCTGTCACTTCCTGTCTCTGTCTCTCTTTCTGTCTCTGTCTCTCTTTCTCTTTCTGTCTGTTTCCCTCACTCTGTGTATATGTGTGTCTCTCCCGTGCCTGTGCTCTCTTCCCTTTCCACCTTCTGCCTTCTGCCTTCTGCCGTTGGATGATACAGCAAGAAGGCTCTCGAAAGATATGAGCCCACAACCTTAGACTTCAACTTCCAACTGTAAAAATTAAATTTCTGTTCATCATAAATTACCCGGTCTGTGGTATTCACTTATAGTAGCACAAAACAGATCAAGACAGGATGTGTCAAGGGTTATGAGTATTTTAGAGAATAAAGTAATGCATTTGTCTTTTCCTTTCTTTTTCTTGGTATTCTTCATTCACAGGGCTGAAAAATATTTATTCACTTTTTTCCTATGCCTCCTCTTAAGTAGAGTAAGAGGAGGCATACTGGAATGACTGGATTGATACACTAGTAAACCTCAACTGATACACATTTGAAATAAATGTTAAGTTGCATGGTCACATATTTGAAAGGATTTTTACCTAAAATAAAACTGGACTGTGTTCTCTCTTATCAGAATTCTAGACAATGTGTCAGGAGAGTGTCTCCTTTTTATAATTCTACTGCCAACTTTGCATGTGACCTTGAGAAAATGACCCATTCTCCATTTCATTTCTTTCATATGTGAAATGGTGATCAAAACCACTGCCCTGTTCTACTCTGTAATTTGTTAGGATTTTATAAATGTCAATACTTTTTAAAAGTTATAATTACCATGGTATTCAGTGCTCTTAAGATGATTCATCTTGAATCCAAGGATATTTCTTTAGATAGAAAAGTAATTATAAGCCTCTAATTGTGGTCTACTATCTGCAAATGTAAGGGGTGTATTATGGAGTATGTAGATTTTCATAGTAATATTTTATATAGGTGACTAAAATGTATTTTCACATAGAAATCAAACATGATCACTTGAAATAAGAGATTCTCACAACAAAAAGTCAAGGAAATACAATAAATATGCATAAAACCATATATTGTAAATGAAAATTAAAACTGAGATTTCAAGAAGTTCTTTTAAAGAACAGAAATATCCAAAACTGTAATATAAAGTTAAATTGGAAAAACAATTTTTGGTACATGCTCATCACATATGTCCTGTTTTACCTTAATTGAATAAAGAGCTAGCTCACTAAACAAAAACTTTTAGTGACTTCATAATTTAGTGCATCTACCATGGTATAATTTTATCCACACTGAAGATTAACTGTGACTTGAAAACTAACAGAGGAAACAACTGTAAAGAAAAGAAACTCATGCCCAATTCAAATGAAAAGTACTAAAAGCCAAACTTCTGTATACAGCCAAAATTTAAATAGCATTAATTTAGGGAAAAAGCAAACATGGCATTTGATTCATTAAACATATCAATTTTTACCAAAAATTATGACATATTAAACTTGGCTTATCTGCTTAGCACCTATGATAGAGATATGCTGTATAAGCATTTTAAAGGTCTTAAAATACTGTATATATACAGAATATAAACAAATATATGTACATTTAAACGCTCCTAAATATTTCTCTATATAGATATATATGCATTAAGTTTCCTTAAGTATGTATAGCTTAAATATCTAAATATCAAAAAGCGAATTTATTTGATATTTAAAGAGTTTCTATAAAGTGATAATAAGATAAAGAATACCTCAATTAAAAAGTAAGCAAAAGACATGAATAGTCAGTTCACAGACAAGGAAAGAGAAATGTCCTTTAAACATCAGAAAATATGCACCATCTCACACAAAGTAAGAGAAATGCAAAAGGATGTGAAAACAATGCTGGTAAAAATACAATCTAAGATAACTTTTGTAGAGACAATTCAGCATAATTTATTTAAGTATTGTCCTTAAAGACTAAAGTGAATTGCTAGAGAAATCCCTAAATCCTTCTCAGATAATTATAAAAAGCAAACTATTTAGATAAAGTTAATAGTAACAGTATTGCCAACACGTCTTTCCTCCCTACTACCCAATTGCTCTCATCATTTCTTCTATTCAGTACACCCATGATATTTCACGTGCATGACAGTAATGGACAGATACAGGACATTTAGAAAACTTCTTTCATTGTCTTTTATGTTCTAGATACTGCACTACTAACTCTGCATCTGCCTTCTATTTCCTCTACCATGCTCCATTCACAGCCACTTCTCTATGAATGCTGAGATGCTGGCGCACCAACTATTCCCATTACTATCATTAAATAATACATAATTGAGCACCTACTCTATTGGGAGCACTGGGAAGGCAGGTAGCAAGAGCCATGAATTGTTACTTTAAATTTATAGTTCATAATCAGGAAGCATGTATGGTAGCAGAATAGGGTCATTTTGAAAATCTCTGGCACAACTGAGTAAAAGTTCTAGCTTCATTGATAACTAGAAGAACCAACAATGATTGTGTACTTCTCTGTGCCAGGTATTTGCTGCTTAAAAGTGAAACTCTTAATTATACAATCATATAGGGTCAGCAAATTATGCCCCTGAGCCCAATTCGGCCTGTTTGTATAAAGTTGTTATATTATAAATGATTTCTATATTTTTAAAGGATTGTTTGAAAGGAAAAAAAAAAGAACAAAAAGAACCAAAATATGTGAGAGACCATAAGTGATATGTAAAGTCTAGAATCTCTACTATCTGTCTCTTGACAGAAAAGTTTGCCTCCCCCTGAAGAGACAAAGAAACTGAAGCTCAAAGAGATTCAAGGACCTGGCAGGAGTCATACAGCTAAAAAGTGGCAGATCTAGATTTTAACCTACATTTATTTGTTCCCAACATCCATGTAACTTCCATTAATCATGCTATGTCCCCAATCTTAGCCATATCTGTCTCTGATATTTCTAAGGCCATGATCAAAAGGTGTTGTTCTACAGGTCACATTTGACTTCACCACCTAAACTGAGCAAAAACATAGACATAAACTAACATTTACCTAACTCCAAGTCCATTATCATGCAAAAAACACTCCTCTACCACTCCCTTCTATTCTTGTGACTTACTTTATGCTCTGTATCCAAGGAAAGACAATCTAATCAAGCCCAAGTACTTAATTAATGTTTTCTAAGCAGCAACAAAAATAAAATCTACACTAAAGCTAATTATTTAGTGATTGTGTTAACAATAACTTCCGCAGACTCTAAACTACATTCATGGTGGCTCACAAGACAATGCTCAATAGATACAATTTGTAGTTTAATAAAACATCATACCATTTGATAGATTTTTTTAAAAATCACATAGCACCTAACGTGCTAATTAAATAATATCTTAATTAAAGACTTAATAATATTAATTAAGATACCTAGTGGTTTTAATTATGTGCAGCTATAGCATGAGGCTTACAATGATCATTTGCCATCTTCACTCTTAATCATAAAATTGAGAAATCTCATATTACTACTAGACAGTCATAGCTGCCTAGTATTTTGACTTGTACAGCTAGGCAGTAAGTCATATCACTTCATCAGATTTCTGCTGCACTATTTTCTTCAATCTGCTCCAAGATTGTGGGCTGATATTCTTTATGAAAAAAGCAGCCAAATCCACCTTCCTCATTCAAAATTCATTTGAAAATCAGATATTTTCTTTCTGTCACCCTCCTTCTTTGCCTCCCTCCCTTCTGTTCTTTTTTTATCCATCCATCCACGCATCCATCCACCCATTTACTGCATCTAAAATGTGTAAGAAGCCATGTTAAGCCCTAAGACCGATACAATGATACATAATGAATAATTTTTACTCTCAAGAAATTTATAGTTTAATAAGAGCAATGTTAGAGGTTAGCAACAAACTTTTATTTCATGCTAATGATAGATTAGCAACTATGCAAATTTTAGTAAACGGCAAGTAATATGTAATGAGTGATCACCCTGTGCCAATTTCTGTAATAGGTATTTGCACATTCAAACTCTGAATCCTCAAAACAACCCTGAGATTTAGTTACTATTATACTTTCTCACTTTGACAGATGAAGCAGCTTCAGTAAATAGAGGTTAAGCAATTTCCCCAAGGCCATAAAGCTGATGAGTGGCACACAGCATAGATGCAAACTCAGGTAATCTGACTCATGGTACCAAAAATCATACTTCTTGTAGCATAAATTATCATATTTTATCCTCACAACAATCCTATGATGATAGATTTTTAGTGTTTTCTTGGATGACCATAGTCATAATTTTGTAAGATGTTTTTTGTACTCCAAACTTATTCAGGTGAGCCTTTGATAATCTTATTCTTTGCCAGTAGGCTCTTATGCTCACAGCTGCTTACAGGTAAATGGCCATGACCAAGCTGACCAATCAAATTCTCTTTAGGGATAATTGGGAATCAGGGACACTTGTACTTAAGGACAAGTCAAAACCTGAGAGCTTTGGCTGAAAAACTCTACCACAGGAATAGAAAAAGCAGAGGAAATCTGGTCTGGAGAAAGAATGGGAGATGTTAACAGAAAAGCTGAGATGAAAGAAAGAACCCTATCTGTTTTGAATGGATTTATTGGTGCTCATTATAACTTTTGAGAGGTTCAAGATACCTTATGAACGTTGGGCCCATAAAATACCTCATTACCCATCTAATATGGTCCCTTTAGGAGTCACACCAGATTGAACTGAACTTTGTTATTTACCATCAAAGTATAACTATTACATATATGCTACAGATTCCTAACCCCACTTTTCACTTGGAGAAAATTGAACCTCCAGAAGCTTATGTAAGAATCACAAAATAATTGTAATATAAGAGAGAAAAGTTGCAAATTCCACAAGCTAGGTATTTATTAAGGGATCTGGAAGGAACATAAACTGCATTCAGGTGGAAACCTAAGGAATGGATATGCAAAAATGGAGATATTTACCAGACTTTAAAATATTGATAGAATCTGTTTGTAGTGGTAGAAGGAAGATTATTCTAAATAGTTGGGGCAACCTGGATGATGGTGTGTAGAGAGGTTCACTTTCACTGGAATCAGGTTGGCTTGAGGGCATACGGAAGACTCAAGTCAGAAAGATAGTCTAGGGTCAGGCTGCAGCAGGCAGAGAATAGTAGGCTGTGACATTAGGACATTTTAATCTTTTAATTAAAGGCATGCACTATCATAAGCTTTAAGAAGATCCCTCTGGTAGTGTCAAGCAGTATGTGAGAAGGAGAAACATACGGGAAGAGCACTTAGGAGTTCAATGAGACAAGAAACAGAGCCCCCAAAAAAAGTAATTCCTCAAGTTTCATAATGTCTTCACTAAGCAGGTAAATGGTCTGCCTCAGTAAAATGTCCCACCAACAACCCTCCCCAAAAGATATAAGCAGTGAACTCAAATAACACTGCACTAAGTGTCTCCAGGAAACTTCAGCATGGAAGCATTTCACCTTGATCCCCAAGAACAAACTATTTATATCTAGAGAAAGTCTAAAATTAGATAGGATTAAAACATTCTCATTGACATACACAATCAGGATCATATGTCACATTCTAACAACCCGAATTATATTTAAATTATCCATTAGTGTTGAAGCAATAGAATGGTTAAATCACTAGTAGCTATGATATTTGCTAAGAGATTTTAATAAGAATAGAGAAACATCACAATATGTACTATCTTTTGTTACCTACAAATCCTGTAATACTGAGTAAGAATGTCAACAAAGGCTGTCGTTACATTGCTAAGGGAGCAAAACTGTTAGAACGAAGTGTTAGTATATAGCTGACATTTTTGTGTATTTAGTATGTGCTAGGCACTGTGCCACGTGCTCTACATAGACTGTTTAATTTAAAGAAGATGTATGTGAAATTGCTTCTCCAAAATACTTTCCCTACCACTTTTTTTCCACTTCCATCTGCAACTTTCTATCTTTTGTGATGGAAAGCATGTGGGCAGAGGACTTCGACATACTCTTTCTGGATCCTTTTTGTTAAGTAAGATAAATAAATTATTTGATCTCACTTTGCCTAGATTTACTTATCTGTAAAAATGGGACTATAATGTCTACATTGCAGGGTGATAAGATTCAAGGAGATAATCTAAATGAAGACCTCTGGAAAAATTCTGGTACTTGGCATTAGTGAACATCCTTGGCCATGCTTAGTTAGGTACTTTCTCAGTCTAACGGATACATTTTTACTTGGGCACCTTCCTTTCTTAGGAATTTTCCCTTCCTAAGAGGATGGCAATTCTACCTACCCCTAGAACATGCAGTTCTGCACACTAGTCACACAAAGTAGCAACACGGCAGCTATGATGGACTAATGATTGTAAAGTGGTACCAACTATGTGAATAATCTATTGAGCAATCAAGCTGTTTGTGCTTTACAGGTGATTGGATGCAACTAAACACTTCTCTCTTTGAACTGTTTGCTGGGAAGCATAGCTCTAAACCATGGTTCAGCTCTAAAAAGCAAACTGGACCTCCCAGAAAAGAGGGTGGTATTGGTCTCATTCTCTTTTCCTATCTTCTTGCCCTGCCTCTGCACAATATGCCTCAATTTCTCAGCACATTTTTCCTAGAGTACTGATCTTTCTTCTTCCCTCCTTCCGTCTTTCTAAAAACAAGACACAAAAAATGTGTGATGAGCATGTTCTCAATAGATTACATAAAGATCTGCATGGGCATCCTCAACACAGAATCAGGTTTTCTAAAGACTGTTGAGAGACACCTTCCCAATGAACACGTGGTGCATCATGACCATGATCTTTGCACTATTACAGTTGCTTTACAATGCCAAGGCTCACAGCTTGGGCATTGAGAAGTGAGAAGTTGTGGGGTACAGGACATGGGCAGGGAAGACAAGAACCACCATCCAAAGTCAGCTGAAGCTCATTGGCACTGCCATATATGACCTATATAAGGCAGTGATATTATTATTGTTGTTTTTATTGTTTTTAACACATAAAGTCATTTTGGACATAAGATTTTTTTCTTTTGAGATGGAGTCTCACTCTGTCATCCAGGCTGAAGTGCAGTGGCACAATATCAACTCACTGCAACCGCTGCCTCCTGAGTTCAAGCAATTCTTCTGCCTCAGACTCCTGAGTAGCTGAGACTGCATGCATGTACCACCATGCCCAGCTAATTTTTTTTGTATTTTTAGCAGAGACGGGGTTTCGCCATGTTGGCCAGGCTGGTCTCGAACTCCTGACCTCAGGTGATCTATCTGCCTCAGCCTCCCAAAGTGTTGGATTACAAGCAGGAGCCACCGCCCTTGGCCAGACATTTTATATCTAAATAAATGGTTGGCATTTATTAATTTGTTTTCTTTGACCAGTCAAGAGAAGTCAAGCCCTGTATTTTTCTAACCAAGAAAATAAGCAGGGAAAAATAAGCTGGTTTTACCCCTTTGATTTAATATGGACCTTCCTAAAAGCTGCATGTGTTCTTTTAGAAAAATGGTGAAGTCGGGGGGGGGGAGGGAATATATCCAAATTTTATTTTTCAGAAAATAATGTGGTTTCTAGAATCTGCCTAGTATATTTCTACATTACATTCCTGGTTCTACTCCTAGCCACTTCCCCTCTGGGACCTGTGATAACTTTCAGAGTATAAGGTGGTGCCAAGAAATACTTGTTGAAACTTTCCTGGTTCTTCCAAGTTAATAAAAATTCTACTTAAGATATCTATAGCATCATTGCAACAGCTATCTAACAAAGAAGAGGAAAATTTTGTTGATAAATTATGTACATTTTCAAAAGACAGTTTTTTTGTAATAATAGACTATAAGCTATAGAATGAACCAGTGTTTTTTTTTTTTTTTTACTTAGAACAATTCAGTGAAAAACATCTTAAGAGGAATAAACTAGGTGTTCTTTCCTTGATTATTTACAGTATACTAAAAGAGAAATGAAAGGCCACACTTTACATGACACAGCAAAATGCGATTCACTTGGGCAGTGATATTTGGACTAACTCCTAAGTAAGCCAAACTTAGGTATCTTTGACAGGTCATTGTTTGAATATGAAACAAGAGCAGGGGTGTTACCCTGTCATCATGGTGTACATCAGTGGAAGCCAGGCAGAGTTCCCTGAAAAAAACATGTAGACATAAAAAGAGTTTCTCACAAGGTTATTTCACTAGCTATCATACAGATTAGAAACCATCAACTCTGGCATACCTATGACATCCTTGGTATAATTTCATTGTGTAATAGACATTTTAACATCTTACATCCCTTTAAGAGTTTAAAGAGAGAAGGATGAAATACAAGTGGGAACACATATGGGATTGGAAAAAACTGGAGTCAGTATTTGTGTTCCTCTCCATAACAGTTCTGAGATATCAGGCTATCATTTAACCTCTTGGAGTTTTCATATTTCTTTGTGAAATTAGGATAATACATATTTAAATATTTACCCAATGTCTGTGTATGTGCATGTGTGTGTATAATTTGAAAATAAACAGAAAGATTCTAAAATAAACACTAGAAATCAAACATGTAATATTGCATACATTCAGTTATTTCATGACACATTTTACCATGTTGACACAGGCTAGGTGATTGATTATGCCAACTATACTCTATTTCACAAAGCTAATCATACCTTCTATTTCATTTATTGACTCCAAACTGTAATTAAAGCATAAGTAGTAGAATTTTTTGGACTGAAAAATAATACTAAAAGGCAACATTGGAGAAGTACACATTGGTGATGAAAATCCACGGTCCATAGACACATTAGGACCTGAGCTTCATTACTTTAAATAATAAGAATTTGTGAAAACATTGTCATCTTGTTAGTTAAGCTGTTGCTTCTTTTAAGATCTTTTAAATCTATTTAGGGCATTGAGACATGAGAAAAAAGTGCAACATTTTTAAAGTTCAAGTGATTATTTACAGAGATTATTCCAGAAGAAACATGTAATAATGTTGTGCATATTATAAATATTTTGAGACACTGTGAAGGTTGAACAAAGTTTCCCAAATGACTCTCACTGCTCAGTAGGCTTTATGTAAAAATGTCATTCCTTAGACTCTCAGTCTCATTTAAGAATTTATAATATTTAAATTAACAATTTAGATTTTATTGTATATTTAGTTTCTTGACCGTTGTTTAGCAATTAAAATACAGCAGAGCAGAGGATTATCATCTTTTCCTATGTTTTAGGTCTTCGTCTAAAATGTACTTCTTTCTCAAAAGAGGATTTTTGAAGTAATCCTTCCATTGATTTAGCCAAGCTGAGAGGATATTTCTCCTTTTGGGTAACATCTTGTTCTGATCATTCTATTGGTTGGGAAATGGCTATGCTTATGTTTCTATGATAAAATGTTCAGACACTGCTACTTAACTGAATCCTCTCTAGGCTCATGAGAACTCACTCATAGCCAGTCTCTCCCATGAAACTTGATCCACTTCTTCTGATTCTCACTGACTATGGAGGATCAGGACATCCCATGACATTTTGAGATAAAGCAAACCTTCTTAACCACACACACATACATAAATGCGACAAGATCAGTTGTGCAAGTACTTTACTTTGTTACTAACCATAGCTGAAGGGTGCTTTTGAATCATTTATTTGCAAATATCTAGAAACTAGAATCACTTGAAAAATATTACTATAATAAAGTCACTCTCATTATGTGTCATTTACAATTTGCTTTTTTGAATTTAAAATAAATGGGAGAAACAACCAGGAACTAACAAGAACTTGACAATTTTACTGCAGGTCTTAATGTTTCCCATGAGGAACATCTGTGATTTGTGCCACAGGAGGAAAATTCTATGAAGTGTTGGCCTAAAGTACATGATTTAGAATTTTGCTTACATGCTATGTGACGTTGCTCCCTAAGGCTTTAATATACATAAGTTACTGTTCTCACCAACTTGTGAGTTTCTGGAGGAAAAAGTGGCCAGACGTAACAAGTAAAAATACAGATTTTGGCTAGGCGCGGTGGCTCACTCGTATAATCATAGCACTTTGGGAGGCCGAGGAGGGTGGATCACCTGAGGTCATGAGTCTGAGACAAGCCTGGCCAACATGGTGAAAACCCGTCTCTACGAAAAAATACAAAAATTAGTCAAGCGTGATGGCGGGTGCTTGTAATCCTAGCTACTCAGGAGGCTGAGGCAGGACAGTTGCTTAAACCTCGGAGGTGGAAGTTGCACTGGGCTGAGATCATATCACTACACTCCAGGCCTGGGCGACAAGAGTAAAATTCCATCTCAAAAAAAAAAAAAAGATTTTGCAAATATCACATGGGACATACTTACATTAACAAAACTGTTCACTGTTTATCTGAAACCAAAATTTAACTGGGTATCTTGTATTCTATTTGGCAACCCTGGTCTAGAAACAAGTCACGCCAAATAGTTTTTGGTTTTGTTCCAATATCTCCAACAGGTCCAATTCAGTGCTGGACACCTGGAGGGCCTTCATTAAATACTTATGAATTGACAATTTAGAGACTGTTATTTCATTGCTATTTTTTTAAAAAGCATTCTGGATGGAGTTGGAGACTATGATTCTAAGTGAAGTAACTCAGGAATGGCCAATCAAACATTGTACACTCTCACTTATAAGCGGGACCTAAGCTATGAGGATGAAAAGGCATAAGAAGGATACAGTGAACTTTGGGGAATGGGTGGGAAGGGTGGGAGGGGAGTGGGGGATAACAGACTACACGTTGCGTACAGTGTACACTGCTTGGGTGATGGGTGCACCAAAATCTCAGAAATCACCACTAAAGAACTCATCCATGTAACTAAAAACCACCTGTTTCCCAAAAAAACTATTGAAATTAAAAAGAAAATAAAGCAGCATTGAAAAGAAACAAATTTTGGAGGCTAAAGAGCTGGGGGGAGGACAAGAACAGGAAAAATAACTAAATGGTGCTAAGCTTATCCCTGGATGAGGAAATAATCTCTAAAATAAACCCCTATGACATAAGTTTACCTATGTAACAAACCTGCACTAGTACTCCCAAACTTAAAAATTAAAAAAGGTAAAAAGGTATTAACTTTTTTTTTGTACTTTAGATTTTGGGGTACATGTGCAGATCATGTAAGACTGTTGCATAGGTACATTCATGGCAAGGTAGTTTGCTGCCTTCATCCCCCCATTACCTATACCTAACATTTCTCCCCATGTTATCCCTCCCCACTATCCCTCCCACTATCCCTCCCCTAACCCCCCTCAATGGACGCCAGTGTGTGATGCTCCCCTCTCTGTGTCCACATGTTCTCAATGTTCAACACCCACCTATGAGAACATGCGGTGTTTGATATTCTGTTCTTGTGTCAGTTTGCTGAGAATGATGATCTCCAGGTTCATCCATGTTCCTACAAAGGATACAAACTCATCATTTTTATAGCTGCATAGTATTCCATGGTGTATATGTGCCACATTTTCTTTGTCCAGTCTATCAGTGATGGGAATTTGTGTTGGTTCCAGGTCTTTACTATTGTAAACAGTGACATGATGAACATCTATGTGCATGTCTTTATAATAGAACAATTTATAGTCCTTTGGGTATATACCCAGTAACGGGATTGCTGGATCAAATGGAATTTCTATTTCTAGGTCCTTGAGGAACCACCACAATGTCTTCCAAAATGGCTGCACTAATTTACACTCCCACCAACAGTGTAAAAGTGTTCCTATTTCTCCACATCCTCTCCAGCATCTGTGGCCTCCAGATTTTTTAATGATCGCCATTCTAACTGGCGTGAGATGGTATCTCATTGTGGTTTTAATTTGCATTTCTCTAATGACAAGTGATGATGAGCATTTTTTCATATGTTTGTTGGCCTCATATACGTATTCTTTAGAAAAGTGTCTGAATATCCTTCACTCACTTTTGGATGGATTTGTTTGTTTTTTTCTTGTAACTCTCTTTTAGTTCTTTCTAGATTCTGGATATTAGCCCTTTGTCTGATGGGTAGATTGCAAAAATTTTTTCCCATTCTGTTGGTTGCTGGTTCACTCTAATGATTGTTTCTTTTGCTGTACAGAAGCTCTGAAGTTTAATTAGGTCCCATATGTCTATTTTGGCTTTTGTTGCCATTGCTTTTGGTGTTTTAGTCATGAAGTCCTTGCCTATGCTTATGTCCTGGATGGTTTTGCCTAGGTTTTCTTCTACAGTTTTTATGGTGTTACATCTTATGTTTAAGTCCTTAATCCATGTGGAGTTAATTTTAGTGTACAGTGTCAGGAAGGGGTCCAGTTTCTGCTTTCTACACATTGCTAGCCAGTTTTCCCAACACCTTTTATTAAAGAGGGGATCCCTTCCCCATTGCTTGTTTTTGTCAGGTTTATCGAAGATCAGATGGTTGTAGATGTGTGGCATTGCTCCAGAGGCCTCTAATCTGTTCCACTGGTCTATATCTCTGTTTTGGTACCAGTACCATGCTGTTTTGATTACTGTTACCTTGTAGTGTAACTTGAAGTCCAGTAGCCTGATGCTGCCAGCCTAGTTCTTTTTGCTTAGGATTGTCTTGGCTATGCAGGCTCTTTTTTGGTTTGTTTTGAAGTTTAAAGTGTTTTTTTCCAGTTCTGTGAAGAAGGTCATTCGTAGTTAAATTACTTTTGGCAGTATGGCCATTTTCACAATATTCATTCTTCCTAACCATGAGCATGAAATGTTTTTCCATCCATTTGTGTCCTATCTTATTTCCTTGAGCAGTGGTTTGTAGTTCTCCTTGAAGAAGTCCTTTACCTCCTTTGTTAGTTGTATTCCTAAGTATTTTATTCTCCTTGTAGCAATTGTGAATGTGAGTTTGCTCTTGATTTGGCTCTCTGTCTGTTATTGGTGTAAAGGAATGCCTGTGATTTCTGCACATTGATTTTGTATCCTGAGACTTTGTAGAAGTTGCTTATCAGCTTAAGGAGAATTTGGGCTGAAACGATGGGGTCTTCTAAACATACAATCATGTCATCTACAAATAGAGCTAATTTGACTTCCTTCTTTCTTAATTGAATACACTTTATTTCTTTTTGTTGCCTGATTGCTCTGGCTAAAACTTCCAATACTATATTGAATAAGAGTGGTGAGAGAGGGCATCCTCGTCTAGTGCCAGATTTCAAAGGGAATGCTTCCAGTTTTTGCCCATTCAGTATGATATTGGCGGTGGGTGTGTCATAAATAGCTTTTATTATTTTGTGATATGTTCCATTGATACCTAGTTTATTGAGAGTTTTTAGCATAAGGTGCTGCTGAACTTTGTCAAAGGCCTACTCTGCATCTATTGAGATAATAATATGGTTTATGTCTTTGGTTCCATTTATGTGGTGGATTACATTTATGGACTTGCATATGTTGAAAATAAATAAAAGTGCAAGTTCACTTCTCTGAAAGATTTCAAAGAG